>LFMI01000209.1:1298-16483 GCA_001050175.1 Trichoderma parareesei | reverse complement strand
CCCCCCCCCCCCAGCCCAAGCCCCCCCGCCCTCCTATTCCACAGCATCTGCCTCCCCTTGCCCCCCCCCCCTCCTCCTCCCCCTTCTCCTCCTTCTCCTGCTGCTGCTGCTGCTGCCCCTTCACACCAAACATACCCCATCGCCACGTCCGCCCGTCCCAACGCCTCCCTCACCCCCCTCGTCGCCCCCCTCTCACCAACAAGCAACCCCAGCACCCCTCCGCCTCTCCATCCCGGCGGCGCGCCCGCAAACGAGCCCTCCAGTTCGCGAATGAGATGCGGGCCAATCCTTTGGCCGCCGCCGCCTTTGCACTGTATCAAGACCCGGATCTTTATCGCCGGCGGCGAAGCTGACGACGACGATGATGAAGGAATCGTCCACTCGCCGATGAGGTCAATGCCATAGTCGGACGTCCTTCCCACACGCGTCAACGAGAAGCCGTATCTCGCTAAGCGGGACGCAACGAGGTACTCGTATCGGGTCCCCGTGAAGAGCGTCGACTTTTCGTCTAGGCCACGCCGTTTGGCGTCATCGAGGTAGGATGCTAGGTCTGAATGCTGCTGCTGCTGCTGCTGCTGCTGCTGCTTTGGGGACGATGGAGATTCAGCATTGCCTGGGCTTGGTGGCGTGTTGATTCTTGGCTGTGGTCTTGACGCTGTTGTTCTGGGGGTTGATTTTGGCTTAGACGCTGAGGCTGAGGCTGAGACTGAGGATGATCTGGGTGCGGATGTTGATGCTGATGTTGCAAACGAGCGGATGGTCGTCACGCGGGATGATGCTGAGGATGCATGGTATTTGAATATGCTCTTGAAGTGACATGTGATGCCATTGCGTGGCATTGTCTGACATAAAAAGCCAAAAAAGAAAATAAAATGCCAGTAATACTTTGAATGAGATGAGAGCTTGGAAGAGCTTCCTACTTGAGATGAAGCTCGTATTCAACAAACGGGGCGTATCGCTCCGGATATACCGCTTACTGAAATATCAGATTCAACCACCGACATCATCGAGACTAATCATATTGAAACAATGTCCGATATGTAGAAGAAGCTGTGCGATATGAAATACATAATAGTTGACTATTAATAGTTGACTATGTACTCTTCGTCTCTCGCAGCGGCTTGATACAATTGTTCAAAGCACACAACTGTACTTTTCGAGCTCAAACTGAGTATGGAACTACAACAATTACTTACATAGTCGCAGCAAGAATATTCAAACAGTGGCCGGAGAATCAACAGTGCTCTCTATACGGAATCAGCAACATATCCAATAGCTTGTCCAGCCAAAAGCAGCTTCAACAAAGGTGAAGCCTGACTCCCAATGTCCAATTGCGCCCATGATGAGTGTGGTGAAATGTGATGACAAACAGGCTTCCAACAGAAGAATAGAGAAAAAAAAAAATACAACTCAGATCAAGATACAGGACGTTTAAACAATGTCATCTTACACACAAAGCAAAACGGTACCGAGCTGCTCACTCAGGCGTCTGCTGAGGCTTCACGCCCAGGCTGCGCAGACGTTGAGAGAGCAGGCTCTCGGGAGCAGTCCCGGGGGGGCTGGCGGCACCTGAGCGGTTGAAGGCGTTGCCTCCATAGCCAGCATCGCCCCTGTTGAGCTTTTCGTATTGTGATGGGCCCCACGTGCCGCCAGACCTCGAGTCGACTGTAGACGGACCAGTGTTGGCCTGGGAAGACGAACCGCCGTCATTGTTCTCAGCGGCTATCGACTGCGGAAGACGCAGTGGAATCATCTCAACAGGAATGACGCCGCCGCGACCGGAGCCGGGAGACGGAGCCGCCGTCGGCATCCGGTCTGGAGACGGGGTGCCGTCCATCCCATCAAAGGTGGACATGTTGCCGCTCATAAAGACGCCCAGGCTGCGTCGTCGTAGGGCCTTCTCGTTGGCCAACATGGCCCCTGCACCGCCAGACGTCGAAAGCGGAGGATTCATCACCCGGATCGGCTTGTAGGGGGAAAAGCGCGGCTCCGGCCAAGTGGTTTCGTTGCGCAGCTTTTCTTTCCCGTCCGGCACCCTGTTTGCAAACACGACTCGAATGCTCTTGTAGAGGTAAAAGCGCCCCTTGGCAGGACAGCAGATATGCAAGTGGACGAGATATCGGAGAATGGGACGATCGGCGTCCGCTTGAGACATGTTCGGCACGTTATCGATAATCGGGCCCGCAGAGTAACTTCGCTGCCGGATAAAGGTCTTGGTTCCTGGCATCATGCCGGTCAGGTCATAGGGCACGAGGAAGAGCTTGACTGCCGTTTTGTTTGGGTTCTTGATGACGATCTGAATCTGCCCGGTTTCCGGGATTCTATAGCTTCCTCCTGGGGGTGCCCTCGGCGAGCCCGACGGACGCTTGAGCCTGCTGGGTCTGCGTCCTTCTCGATCCGCATCCGTGTCTGCTTCTTGACCGGCTGCCTCGCCACCGGCCTGCTGCTTCATGTCGCTGTACCGGCTCTGGGCCTTTCTTCGCGACCTTGACTCTTCTTCCTGGTTGGACAGCCCGTTTTCCAGGTCAATCTGGCCAACGTATGGGCTTGGGCCATCGTCAGACGGCGACCGACCATGAGAAGCGCTCCCGTAACTGTAGTAGACAGCCGGAAAGGGGAGTGTCACATGTCGCGGGCATCGGAGGCTGGGCTTGCAGTTGCCCTTACCCAGCACGCCAATCTGGGCAAGGAACTCGAAAGGCTTCGATGGCGTCGTTGACATGCGCCCCCGCAGGATACTTTCTTCGTATGAACCAACCATGGAAGCGTGCTGGATCGGCGACGTGTCTGAGCCAAAGGATTGGCGGCGTGACCGCATAAAGGCCGGTGTCTGAGGAGAGGCAACGGTGTGGTGGTTGTGCCCAAAACTGGGCGCCGAAGTCAACGAGCGCCGAGGCTGGTGTGCCTGATACGGTAAGGCACCCTCTCGTCGTGACGAGTGAAGACTGTGCAGCCGTGTCCTCGCGGAAGAGGAGACGAGTGATGATGCAGAGAGGCTCGAGGTCAGCCGTCCTGGCTTGTGTCTGGCCGAGGCAAACCCGGGGGGCGTGGAGAATTCGACGTCTTCGTTCGACTCGGACTGAGCGAGGGGGCTGGTCGGAGGTTGGTAGACGAAACTCGATAGCGACGTCGACAGGGGCGAGCCGTCCGACTTGAAGCCATCCACGCCGTCGTGTTCCATCAGTCGTGTCCTCCCACCATGGGCCCTTCCGCCGTATGAAAATGGCGTAAAGTGCCTTGGCGGCGATGTCGTGAACCAACCATGCTCAGACGGCCCTCGCTCTTCGCAAGCATCCCTGCCTGGGCCGTTGTGTTGCCTGTTCTCAGGTGCTGTTCCGTCGCTCGTGAAGTCGCCGCTGTGGAAGGCTGACCTCGGCCGCTCGATCTCAAGCCCATCTCGCAGTCTCGCATCGACATTCGTCGGTGACTCGAGCTTCTCGGGTGTGATGGTCGCTGGTGGTAAGAGATTGGGCGATTCGGGCGAGGCTCGGCCTTGTTCTTGCGCGTTGTGGGTGTTTTCTTGCTGGAGAATCGACTCAAGCTTCCGAGGTTCAAGTTAGAATACCCAGACAAGACAAAGGGCCCAAAAGTACAAACAAAAAACATGCCTAGACTTACATGCTTGCCGGGGATCCAGGTCGGGCTCTCTCCTCGTTTCAACCTCTGTATCAGCTCGGCCCTGTCTGAGATGCCGGCCTCCTCGTCTGCCTTTGGGGTCGAGAGATGCATGGGGCTATCGGGAACCAGTCCTTCGCAAAGCTCGGTTCGAAGGCTCTCCTCGGAAAGGCGACGATTCCTCGCGGCCGCCGGCTCGATGCCGACGGGGCTGGTGGCCGGCGATACATGGCAGATGTCGTCCTGGAAGATGGGCATTTGCGTATCGTTCGATGGTGGTGTTCCGCAGCAGCTTCAAGGCAGCTGGGAAATCCCGGATCATGGAGAGATGGAATCATGAGTATGAGAGACTTCAGCGGCCGGGACGATGGACGCAGCGGTAGCGAAAAGCGTCACCATCGGATCCGGTCTACTGGCCAGGCGGTTCATCCAAGCGGGACGCTGTGCCTGAGTCGAAGCCTGAAGTCGAGCCCGATGCTGAGCCTGATCCTACTCGAGTACACAGTACAAGTCGGGGAGATGCCGGCTGAAGAGAGAGAAGAAAAAAATGGACTCAATCCAATGCTATATTGCCTGCTTCGGCTGCTGCACGGCTGCTGCAAGGGTTGCCACACGTCCGGCGTACAAGGCACAGGCACGAGTCAAACGAGGGGGAGCGTCACAAGCGAAGACGAGGGACAGCGAGGGCAGAGACGGCGCCGCTTCTGGTTGGCGGAGGGCAGGAGGCTAAGAGGTGCTCCGGTTGCACGAAGGAAGCCGTGAGATGGTCAAGTTTGTACGAGTATCATGGACGGATCGGATGGATGTCTTACCTTATGTTTATCTTTACTGCCGGGCCAGTTGCTGGGCGGTGAATCACGCAAACATTACGTCGGAAGCCCAAAATGGCGACAGGCGGACCCCCGTGGCAAGCCGATAGCGGGAAGCCGAATAGCGCGCGTTAGTGGAGTGTAGGGGATCGTTTACAGCGGGCATGGGGCGAGTGTGAGCGCTGTATCTGGACGGGCGGGCTCTTCACTTGATGTTACCTAGTGGGCGGTAAAGGGGACTGTGCTGGCTGGACACCTGACGCAACGTCCTCTGCAGCACCGTCTCTTCACGGACTTTGTCACATAGAACTTTACACCCGATATATCAGACAACTTGAGAAAATAAAAAGAATCATGCATTGCACGCACCCTGTCTCACTTCGAGTGGCGTCACATGGACCGCTGACGCTTTTGCTAGCACTGACTTGCATCCAGCTGATGAACCCGGACTTGGCACTCCGCCGCCCATCGAACCCTCGGGTACCTGCTCGTTGCATGCGCTCGCGCAGCCACCGCCGTGTACCCCCTTACGGCGAATGCTTCAGCACCCCACCTGCCGGCACTGCCGCTGGAATATAGAGCCCATGGCCACTGCATTAGTGCGCCGTCTCGGGCGCCTTTCAGTGCTCACCTGTGCGGCAACTGGTGCTGCCTCCACTTCAAGTCACGGAAAAGGCTTAGCGGGTATTTCTCACCTCGCACCTTTCACCGGCATCTCAATTCGCTGCATAACGTGAGAAGGAAAAAAAGAAAAAAGAAGGGAAAAAAAGTCATCAAGGGACTTACACCAGCGCTTTCATCGCAACAAGACAGGCTAGATGGCCCCCAAATCGACACCAGAAGGCTCGAATACAACGGCCGAGGTTAAAAAGAAGAAGCACGGCTTCAGAGTTGGACCTGAAAATCTGCCAGACGGGCCATGGCGTCGCAAAGGTAGCGTTCAATTTTTCTCACTACCTCAAATGAGGCATGACCGGAACTCACATTCAACGGAAACTCACACGATGACCTATCCGCAGTTGATAAGAAGAAGCGTGAATTGATCCACAACGCAAAGATCAAGAAACAGTACGCAAAGATCAAGCAGCAGGAGCTAAAGGCGGCAGAGCCCAAGCCTCAGCCCAGTCACAGCCATGATAAGGATGCCCAGCACGATGGCGAGGATGGAGCGCGATCAGCTCAAGGAGATGACGCCAAGGACCAAGTCGTGGAGGAAGGCGAACAGATCCATCCCACCAGACAGCTCATGCTGAAGGACGAGAGCATGGCACAAGCCGGCGCCGAGGCAGAAAAGACGACTGGTCCTAGCGATGGCCAGCGACGCAGGACTCGGCGTCCCGGCTACTACGACAAGCAGCTGAAGAAGGCGGCAGAGCGCCGCGAGGAGGCCGAGAAGCGGAGAAAGGAGTGGGAGCGGCGGATGGAGGAGCGCGCGCAGAAGCAGGCTGAGCGGGAGAGGTACAAGAAGGCCATGGCTAAGACGAGGGATAAGGACGGTAAGAAGAAGCTGGGCAGGGAGAGCTCGCTGTTGTTGGAGAAGGTGAAGAAGCTTGTTGGTCAGAAGTGAGGGGGGCCAAGGAGTGGGTTGTTATTTTTTTTTCTTTCATTTTGCATTGTTTGGTGTTGTGTTAGGATACCATGGCATCGATATCAGGGTTGAAAGATGGTCGGTTTTGCGCTACGTACGTCTACTCTACGGTAATAACCATATGAACTGGCTTTGCTGCCGATTGTGAAGAGCAAGATGAATTATGTGTCAAACGTGGGAACGAGTCTTTCACTCTGCAGGAGTTTTCATTGACTGACAATGCGAACCTACCTATAGTCAGTTGAGCGTTGGTCATTTTGAAGAAATGTCTCGAAAGTGGTAATGATGGGGAGCTGCGTATTGCATAAAGACTTCAGCTCGTTACGTTAAGTTGGCATACCGAAACCCGGGGGGGTCTTATTCTGCGCAAAGAAAAGTATGAGCAGAAGAGGACGTTTTCACGGCATGAAAACCAGCAATATGATACCAATTCAGTTGAAACAATGGCCACGGCGAGAAGCCCAGTTGCCTAATGGAGACAAGAGTTCAATATCAACAGCTGGGACGGGCGGCAGGGCTTCGTCGGCAGATCGACAGCTCGAAAAGGGGTATCGTGCATGGTGATGAGATTGCCATGGGTGTAGTCTCATGCATTTCTAGACTTGTTGGGGACAGTTTTGAGTCCGATTGTACTACATGATTGTGAACTTTTGACCATCAAAGACTCTGTGGGCTGAGACAGTGGGAAGTCTGTGGTACTCGGTTTATAGAGAGTTCTCCCTGATGTAGTGTGCTTCGAGGCCTTGATCGATAAGAAGGTAAGTAGGTAACACTGTGTTAGGGAGCATAAGTCACGATTAGAGAACGTTGCATGTGGGAACAGGGCTCGAAGAGGTGCGGACTGCGACAAGTGCGGATCAGGAAGTTGGGTTCGGCCAAATTGACGGTGGATTGGTTATCTACATGAGGCGTCTTCTGTGGTTATGGCCTGTTAGCGAAGACAGTATCATGGCTGGGGATAAAGGCGAGTGAGGCTCTGCTGATGCCTTTCTATAAGTGAAGAGTGGCAATAAGAGAGCCAGCTTTATGATATATACCACATATTTCGTGATACTTGATATGGAGTACAAGAGGCTGTTCTTTACTTCTGGTGGCATGGTGAGTACATGTACATGTACTATACCGCACCATCACGAAGATGTTCCTTGCCTATGAATTACTTGGTACCTACTGGTAATGAACTGTAGGATTTAGCGTGCATGAGCCGTATTATAGAAGCCTCTCATTCGATACGGCAAAATGATGGGCTCATTCATCACTTGACGTCTTCATTTAATAACCACGTTCTTGACACTCCAAGCAGCATCGAACCAACGGCCCCTCTGAGCCAATCTGATGCCCGCAACGCTCGTTTCACGTTGGCTGGCAAAACCCGGGACAAGAGAGTCCAATCAAAGTGAAACACGGCCCTAGTGGGAAGAAGGGGGTCAGTCATGCCGTGAAACACAGCGCGGCTGCTGACTAAGTATCCTCCCTTGGCTTCTCATCCCCAAAATGTCCCGGAAATGTCGAAATACATGTTGGAATGTGGGCTTGATGTTTCTGCTGGCAATCTCAATCGAACAAAGACGAAGAATGAGGCAGAGACACAAGTGATGGGTCGGCAAAAGGCTGATATGCAGAGATGAATCCAAGTCGAGCGTCTTCCTGCTGGATTGTGGACCTTGTTTGAGCCGTTCACATCCCCGCGGGTTGTTTTGGCGGTGGGATCCCCTGGTTTTCTTCTAATTAGTCCCTTATTCGACACTTGTCACTGAACTTGCTTCGTCTAAGTATTATAGAGAACTTGTCAACTCGAGACACAGTTAAAGACACGGTGTACTACGTTTCAATACCTTCTCTTCCAGGGCCTCGATTGCAAACAGCCTCGGAGGCAGAGACGTTTCAAAGAGGAAAAGAAAAGCAGCACCTTTACGCTAATGTCGTGTACCGAGGGCTATTGGTGGCAAGTGTTGTTCAATCAACGTTTTCCTTGCGCTACCATACACAAGGTACCCTGCATGTTACTTCCTGGTAGGCCACAGGGCGTCGTTTGTCGAAGCTTGTCCTGCTGCAGAATGTGGGAATACGCGGTACTCTGCACATACATGGATCATGAAAGGACGTAGTAGTAGTAGTAGTAGTACAAGAATGCTTGCGCAACTCGAAGCTCTTCTTTTGGCTCCAAATGCTGCGTCAGCTGAACAAACTAGAGCGAGTCTCGCTGCTGTGACACATGGTGACACGGATTCTACATGCATCAATGTACGGACATGTGTGTGATGAGGTGCAGTTGGTGATGATCTACAGTGTTGGTTTCAGCCTCTTGCGGATGTTAAAGAAGAAAAAAAAAGGATGAATCGCGTCCACGGGTTACTTCCCCATATGATATACCAGTACACTCAGGCGGTGACAGAATAGACACGCGGCCGATCCCCAGACGGTGCCAAGGCAGGCCGCTACACCCGCTTGGAGCCTAGACATGGCTATTGGTGTTGGTGTTGGTGACCGCTCGTCTGAGGTCCCTTATCCGTGGAGGCGGTTTAAGCGGCTTGAGGCGAGAGAAGCTCCAAGAGGGGACCCGGAGGTAACTCCCTTCATTTTAGGCCCGCGTAGAGGTACTTACTAGCTTAGGTACTTACACCAACAAGAAGTTGCGTACGGGGTTCGAGATACTAGTATCAACGTGATCGAGGATGCCGATGAGGATTTGCTTTTGGTGCTCCAGAGGAGTCACCCATGTGAGGAAGCTGTAGTTGGGGCTCGACGTCAAGATTTTCTCGAATCACAGACGGCAACGTGCTGCTGCAGACTGGACACTGCATGTGGCCCCCCCTTGTACTTGCATCGACGCAGAGTGCATGTTTCAGCCTTTAGGTACCTTACGGTATCGAAGATTCATGATGGTGAAATACCTACTATGTACATGCGTCTGGGAAGATGAGGATGAAGTTTAAAAAAGGAGCAATTTGCCTCCTTCAGAGCGTTGCACGTAATGTGTAATGTGCAGGTACATGTGATACTCAGGACCGCACCGGCACAATTGATGCTCTTGTTCCTGTTTCTGAAGAGCAGCACCTCGCTCAACCCCTGAGCTTGGCTTGACTTTTGCAGTTGGACAGGCTGCGCCACGCCTCCTGCCAGGTACAGGTACAGGTACCGGGACCGGGAGACAACAGAGTCCCACACCGGCTCGTGTGCTTGGTGCGAATTGATGGAACGACTTCCAGCGTGAATCAAGACTCTCCGTACTAAAAAGTCGACCGCCTCCTTTAAAGTCTGCCTGTCATTCATGGTATCGTATGGGATACAAGCCTCTCGTCAACTTTTGCACGTCTAGAAGCTGTGTTACTTCTAGGTTCCTGGAGAGTTTGCGAGGCTGTTGGGTGGTCGAGACTGCATGTCCCCCTCATGTACGTGTAAGGAGGGAGTGGGAACCGACTTGCATGCAGACAGATGGTGATATCGGACCGTGTGCTTTTTTTCTTCTTCTTCGATCTCAGCTAGAACAACCTGCGTACCGACTGAAGTCGACCTGTTGTAGCACCTGCGTATCGTCATTCCAGACGCCACAGATTGCATAAACTGTTTGAGAAGTTCAAGGTATGTCCCGCAGACAAAGTCATCCAAATAATGGCGGCGAGAAAGGAGGCAACCAGTCCATCAGCCTCTGCAATAGTAATAAACAGTCGCCCTGCATCTCCATTCTTCACTCATCACGCAGCTGAGTTGCGTGGCTTGACGCTAAGGTACACGACATGAACCAGACAACGTGCCAAACAGCCCTCTCTGCCCATGAATCTGCACAGTCTCACTTTGGGGTAGGTACTTGGCCAGTACCTGGCATCTCGCCAGGGACGCAACCTACCTACAGCGCAGAAACCTGGAATACCCCGGCAGCGCTGGGCAATGTACTGTACTCGTGCAGTACTAGTAGGTACTACTCGTACCTGTTTTAGGGGACCATGGGGGGGCTATTCCTCTACGGGCGGTATGCGACTGGAGGGCCGCTATGGGGGGTTCTGGCAATGGGGGGTCCCGTTTTGGTCCTGTTTGGGGGGGTCCTTTTTGGCATGGCAGGCCCTGGTACCTGCTTCTACTTGTACATGTCCCAACCAGCAGCAGCACCACACTCGAGGCCAGCACAGCACATCCCCTCCCCGTGGTCCATCTCCATCCTTGAGCATCTCCCCTCCGCCTTTCCTCTCCTCTCTCTCCTCGTCACGGTCACGATCCTCCTCGTCTGCTCGCACCAGCCGCAGCCCCCCCTTGCCTTGGACCAGCGACTGCATTGCTCTGTGTAGCACCAGCACCGGCTCCAGCCGTCCGCAAGGCCCGACCACGACCACGACCACGACCGCCTCTTTTCTGCGGCAGCCGGAGCTTGCGCCAAGACGCCCTCTCCTCTGCAGTCTCTTTCGCTCCGGCCACGACGAGGCGAGGCGACGACTCCGAGGCCCGCTCGATACGGAACGAATTCTTGCTTGCTGAGCGTCGCCATATCGATGCCTGTGCTACTCAGCCCGTAGCCCGTCAAAACAAGCCCGCCTACAACGACCCGGCTGTCCACGCTTTGCTGACGAGAGACATCGGAGACCGCACCGCCTGCAGTTCCACATCCAGACACGACGCTGGTCGCTCTACATACTTACGCATATACTGTGTTGGCAAGACGCTTTCTGATTCAGTATATTTCCGCCATATAGCCCATCATGTCTGCCGGCATCGTGGACGATTATTTGGAGACGCCGATGGAGGCGGACGATGCGTTCCCCTGTAAGGGCTGTGGTGAGGTTTGTAATCCCACTTGCGCTGGCGGGATGTGCCCCTGGGTCAAGGCCTCGACTGACGGCATCTGCCCTGTAGATACTCGAAGAAGGCAAAGCTTTTGAATTGGGTAAGTTGCTGCTCTCCAATGCAATGTCTGGCGAAGTGAGAACGAGCTCTTCTCCATGTCGCCGCAGACATCCGTCGACGAGGCCTACCCCCCTGTCCTTGACCGCCACGAGCCTTTGTCACATATGTCTAGATCGTGATTTTCGTTCCAACTGTGTTTTTTTTTCTGAGTGTATGTAACTAACACATGGCTTGCCAGCTGGCAACCGGTGGCATCTCGACTGCTTCCGCTGCACCACCTGCGGCTCCCTCCTCGACTCCGATGCCAATCTGCTGCTGCTCGGCGATGGCTCCCTCATCTGCAACAACTGCACATACAGCTGCACGGCCTGCGGCAACAAGATCGAGGACCTGGCCATCCTCACGGGCGACCAGGCCTTTTGCTCGACATGCTTCCGCTGCCGAAACTGCAAGCGCAAGATCGAAAACCTTCGTTACGCGCGGACCTCGCAGGGCATCTTCTGCATGGACTGCTATGAGACCTTG
This sequence comes from Trichoderma parareesei, assembly GCA_001050175.1. Classification (NCBI taxonomy): domain Eukaryota; kingdom Fungi; phylum Ascomycota; class Sordariomycetes; order Hypocreales; family Hypocreaceae; genus Trichoderma; species Trichoderma parareesei. The sequence continues at coordinate 5,110 of LFMI01000209.1, read as the reverse complement.
ATGGCGAGGAGAAGGAAAAAGTCCAAGGCGGCCGCGGCAGCCAAAGCGCGGGAGAAAGACCAGCCGCCAGCGGTGCCGGAAAAGTCTCTGCCTGCCCTCCCGCCGGGCGCCATTCCGAACAACGCCTTCTCGGATGACCGCGTCGACCCTGACGGGCCGACAGAGCTGTCGCCTCGGCCTCGCACCGGCCATCGACATAACGAGTCGTCGTCTCGCGGCGGCTCCAAGGCGTCGCGCTCCCCGGAACGTGCAGCTGCCGATGGCAAAGATGGGCTTAGCCTGCCATCAACCACGTATCGCAGAAACCGCAACTCGACTATTACTTCCAACAACGGTGATGGTGGCGACGGCTTCTTGATATCCGTGGCTCTCGACACAGGCGCCCAGTCGCCCAATGGCACCTCGAAAGAGAGCAGCACCAGCGAGGCAAGCAAGAAGAAGGACAAGGACCATATGAGTGCGCCTCGGCCGACCATGTCTGATAAGCGTGCCGATTCGCATTCCTCCGCCACGCACATCGCCTTCATGGGAGCGGCTGCCGCCGCCGCCGCGGCCGACCCCTCGCAGTCCAAGTCGGGATCTCGCTCTGCTTCTAAGTCGGACGCCAAGGGATCATCGTCCGCTGATGACATGAAGCTTCAGGATGCTCCTAAGAAGAGAAGACCTACCGAGTCGCGGAGCGATAGCTCGCAGTCCGTTCCTCAGCAGCAGCAGGACGGTACTCCCAGTCGGACCGGCACCAGCACTCCGCGAAAAGACAGCACATCACAACAGTCTGATCCGCGAAGGGCGCTGGACAGCACTCCAGGTTCACGATCGTCTTATGATTCCAAAGCACCGGATGACGAGATTCCCACCGCCAAGATCGGACCTCGTTCTGACAGCATGAACAAGACCATTCCGCGAAAGGAGGTTCCATCGGCATCTACCCGCTCTGGTATTTATTTTTCACCCGCCCGTCTCGCTGCCCATGGTGCAATACACTGAGGTTCGCTTTACTGACATTTCTGTGCTTTAGTCAATGGCAGCCCAAGCACCGCGCAGGGCAAGTCGTCCAGCGAAGATGCTACACGCCAGAGCCCTCCCTCTAGGTCCGGTGCTACTGACAAGGCCTTTGATACGTACATGCAGCCCAGAGCAGCGCCTGTCCCCCCAACCAGCTACACGCAGAGCCCGCCCAAGGAGCCTGCGCCGCCGGTACCCAAGGGCGCTCACGCTTCGCCGAGCTCGCCCAAGCTTCCTAGGTGGAGCAGCGGCGCGGACTTTACCATGGAAGAGGACATGGTCAGGATACTCGGCGCCGATGAGGGCTCGTCGTCTATCCTCAGGCGCGTCTCCAACGCTGTTCGTCATGGCCGTACGAGCAGCGTCGAGTCCAACCAGAACCTCGCCGCCCGGAGCACCCACACCCGCAGTATCAGCGAGACAACGCGCGGCGCCATCTCGCCTCGCTGGCCCAAGTCCCAAGATGAAGCCAACGGCCAGGACGTGGGAAGCCCTGCCTCGCTTACGGCGCCGGATAGTGCCGCGGTGCTTAAGCAGCAGCTTAGGTCGTCTGAACAGCGAGTGGCCGAGCTAGAGAGGCAGTTTGGCGCCGAAAAGGACTTGTTGAGCATCAACCAGAAGCTTATTGAGAAGAGGAAGACGGTTTCCGTGCTGGACACCCAGACTGAGATTATGATTCGACAGCTCGAGGTGCTGGCCGGCTACGTCGAGCGGGCAAAGGAGACGCAGGCGCCCATTGATGTCAAGGAGCTAGAGGAGTCCGCCATCAAGGAGTTTGTCGAGAAGCTCGAAAAGGTCAAGCAGTCCTTTACCGAGGAGATTGAGCGTCTCCACGAGGAGCGCGATCAGCTCCTTGAGGAGAAGAACCAGGCGGTGACGGAGCGCGACCGTGCTCTCATGGAGTTTGAGCAGCTGTCTTCCAAGAACGCCCAGCTGGCGGACATGAACAACGACCTCACGCACCAGATCCAGGAGCGCTTCAAGTCGCAGATTGGCGGCGACGGCAAGTCGAACGGCCTCGGCATCTACAAGGGCGGCGCCTCGTCCATCAACCTCGACACCGCAAGCGTGACCACGGGCACGACGCTCGTCCCCGACGAGGATCCTACCATTGTCGAGCACGGACCTACCGTTGTCCACGTCCGCAAGGGCCAAGTCAAGAAGTTCAACTGGAAGAAGGGCTCCAAGACCATGGCCCAGAACATCACCAAGGGCGTCGGCCGCGCCGTCGTTGCTTTCCAGAACGACCGCGAGAGGATGCAGCAGCAGGGGGGCGTGGCTCCCGGCGGCGACAGCATCGGCATCCCGTATAACATGACCGTGGCGCAGGGCGACGCCTCCAACACGGGTACTTCCAACCAGCCTGCTGGACGACAGCATCAACAGCAGTTTGGCTTCTTTGGAAAGAAGAATACGTCGGCCAAGACGGGCCCGGCCGCCCCGGCCAACGTCGTGGTCGCCCAGGCAGCTCCCGAGCCTCCCTCGACACTGTTTGGATCAGAGCTCTCGGAAAGATGCGAGTATGAACATCGCCAGATTCCTAGTGTGGTGACTCGATGCATCGAAGAGGTGGAGCTGAGGGGCATGGATCAGGAGGGCATCTACCGGAAGACGGGTGGCAACTCCCAGATTAACCAGATCAAGGAGGGCTTCGACAAGGACGAAGATTATGACATTTCCGACCCCGACCTCGACATCACTGCTGTCACGAGCGTCTTGAAGCAGTACTTCCGGAAGCTGCCCAACCCCCTGCTGACGTTTGACATTTACGAGAAAGTGCTGGAATCGAATTGTGAGTTTGCTTTTCTACACCCTCAGTGCCGACATGGATCTGCATTCTAACGTTCTATTGCAGCCATTCTCGACGAGGCCGAACGGTGCTCCTATCTGCACAAGGTCTTTACTTCGATGCCTCAAAGCCACCGCGACTGTCTGGAGTTTCTCATGTTCCATCTTCACCGCGTGGCGATCAGAGAGCCTGAGAACTTGGTGAGTCGCTTTATCGTTGCCTACTGCCGTTGTTCGTTCTAACCCGTGTCAGATGTCGCCTAAAAACCTGGCCGTCGTGTTTGCGCCAACCATTATGCGGGACCTCAGCATTGAGCGGGAGATGACGGACATGCACAACAAGAACCTTGCGGTTCAGTTTGTCATTGAAAACACGCACAGGATCTTTGACGACGAATAGGTGTCCTACGCTAACACGCACTGGCGGAGGGCCATCTCATGTTGCTTTGTCGGCCACAGTGCTTTACGGTGTTGGATCTCATTGTCTCGCTGTTATGCGCTCACGGCTTCTGGTGGTTTCTCGTCATGATTCGATTCCCCTCTGCTTTCGGGTTTGTCGGCTTTAGCGAGACGAAGTTTCTTTTGGCGTTTCTGTGCTTGTCCCACGAAAAGTAATGTCGAATGTTTTCATCTTTCCTTGTACACCTGCTTCAACAAAGAGCGAGATTGCAGCGGAGGCGAGGCTGGGGGCACTTTTGTCTATTCTCTCATCCCTCCTCCAACTCCTTGCATCGTGTTCCCCCCTCTCATTCATCTTTTGCAACTGCTACGTACTGCTTGTTGGTGGCTTTTTTTCCTTTTTCGTTTCGTCCGCCCGGTTTTTGGACTCTTCTTCCTTTTTCTTACATTGTGGGCGGCATGACACTTATGTATCCTACTGCTTCAACTCGAGCTAGCTTTTTGTGTGGCTTGTGTCCCGAACAAACAGGCCGAAAGATTTTCTTTTGGTTTTCATGAATGCTTGAGGTTTATGCATGCTTTTCTAAAAGGACTATGGTTTTGCATTATGCGTTGCGAGC
>LFMI01000206.1:152498-283704 GCA_001050175.1 Trichoderma parareesei | reverse complement strand
ATATTAATAACTAGCTATTTAAACTATTTAAATAAGTAATATAAATATAACTTATATATTTAGTTATTTTAAGCTAAATTAAAGCTATTTTTATTAATTTATTTAAGGATTAAGTTTATTTATATTAATTCTTTATAGAGTTAAGAAGTTAATTCTTAATCCTCTTTTAATTAGTATATTAAATTATTTTTAATTTAATTTTATATAATAGGGGTGACTACTACTATAACTATAAGCACTAGTTATAATATACTTTAGTACTTTTTTTACTTTATAATAAATAAACTTACTTAATAAAATAACTTAAATATATTATAAGAATTTTATTTTTACTTTATACTTTTTATATATAAAGGTACTTTTTAAGTACTTACTATATAAATCACAGGTGCTTTTTAGCCAGCCCTTATAATAAGTCCTTTATATTACTACCTAGACCCCTGTTTAAGAGAGAGTTCCGGAAGTTCCGGCTGCGCATATAAAACAGCGCATTCTTCCATCTCCTAGAGCCAGGTCGCGGATTATACATGGCTGGCCAACATTCCTTTAGCCAGCGGCTCTATGGCCTGAGCATCGCAATATTAACGCTGCAGTGTCCCTGTGTCCTTTGCAAACCAACGGCGCAAGAGGGCGCAGCTCTAATCTTGGCCCAGTCAAATCGCCTTGTGCCCGACTATGTCACTCAATACGGTATGCAGCCAATATGGCGCAGCTGCAAGCTTCAGCCCTATGTTTAAGTGTAATTAATAGCTGACTACTTGTTTCTTCAACACAGCACCGCTCGTTTGGCTTCACTCAGACGACCCATTTCGACCAGCAGACTTGCTCCAACACATCCACCATACGACCCCAGCGATCAACCAGACGACCATCCCCAATCTGCCCGAGCTCGACCTTGACAACCTCGCCATCCTCAATGACATTGGCGGCGGCAAAGTCGCCCTAACGTCCAATGACGACATCACGACGTTGCCTGCATGGCTGTATGGTTCCAGTCCGGACGATTCTGGCCGCATCGCAAACGCCACACCCTGTGTTGTTATTCTGGTCGAACACAATGCTCGGAACGTTGACGCCTTCTACTTCTACTTCTACTCCTACGATCGAGGAGCGAATATCACACAGGTCCTGGAGCCTCTCAATCGCTTGATTGAGGATACAGAGCATGGAATGCACTTTGGAGATCACGTTGGCGACTGGTCAGTATGTCATTTAGCCGTTAACGCACTTTCATCGGACTAAATGCCTGCATATCAAAGGGAGCATAATATGATCCGCTTTCGCGATGGAAAACCCATCGGCATCTGGTATAGTCAGCATGTAAGTGGTGCTGCATATGAGTGGGATCACGAGACGCTTTCAATAGAGGATGACCGAGTATGTTTGCATGAGTGGCCATTGATAAACTCGACGGACAGTCTGCAATACTGACCTCTAATAGCCCTTGGTCTTCAGCGCATACGGTTCTCACGCGAATTATGCCTCGCCTGGGTGAGTCCGCATGTCCACTTTGGCGATTGCCACTCGTAGCACCGAATGCTTGGTACTAGCAGCTTTATCAACAGGGATCACATCCATGATTCAGCGCTGATTGACTATTGCGATGCTGGACGGCTCTGGGATCCCGTTCTCTCGGCGTATTTTTATCACCTCAATCCTGCCACTTTCCAATTGACGCACCTCTTCCAGTCCGAGTCCAACGTGTCCAAAGGATCAAACTTGACGTCTTTCTTCTACTATACTGGACTTTGGGGTGACGCGCAGTATCCCGATAGCGATTCTCGTCAGAAAACTGTCCCTCATTTCGGTCTCAAGAGATTCGTCTCGGGACCGCAGGGGCCGATTTCTAAGCAACTCGTGCGAAAAAAGTTGTCTCCCGATCATCCAGGGAAGATATCTTGGATGCAGTGGACGGTGGGTATATTCATGTTGTTATACCCATGCTGCCTGCGCGGGTGGAGGGTTTGGGCCTCGGCGACTGTGGTCATTGCAATTGTGTCATTGGCAGTCTTCGGGTTTAGGTATGGCGTCAAGTATGGCTTGAAGCGATACAGGGCGAGGAAAGGATACAGGAAACTAGGCACCGATATTCCCCTTGACGATATGAACGGCAACGGGGAGCGCTCCGGCTCGCATTCTCCCTCATGACCTGATCACATGAATTCGTAGTCCTTGCCCTGGGCACCTATCTACGGCTTGCTGACTATGATGGACTCCGAGGCTAGAGAAAAGATAAAGCTGCTTGGCATCAGCTTCTATATGCACTGGCCTATATCAACTTCCACCTCACTAATTGCAGCGCAATGCATCTTGGATAGGTTGAAAGGGATTGACAAACAGTATATTAAAACTTCTATATGTGTGGTACAGTGTGTTGCCATTAGTGAGACGTATCTTCGAGGACCTCTTATCTACGGAATACCAACCGCAGCATGCACCATCATGACCGCACACATTACGCCATACGGACTTCGCAAGTTCGAGGATGGGGCACCTGATTCCGCTTCATGGATAATGGCTCGGGTCTTATCAATCAGTCGCGCGGGTGACATAATGTCATCTGAGGCGCCAAAGCGTGCTGTTTTCTTGTAGAGCATTAACCGCGCGGGAATTATATAATCGCCGCGGTTGTTTGCCGAAATTCCACAGGAGTCACGCCTTCTCGCTTGCAAGCGACAGCGAATGGTAACTCCGTTGTCTCATTACAAACCCGATGTCAGCAAGCTTACGTTGCAGACCAATATTCGAAAGCCGAAATGTCGTGGAAGAGACTGCGGATTATGGAATACTTCGGATGCTGTTGGAGCCAGGTACATGGGGATGCAGCAACTCATCGTAAGGTAGTTGGATGCTAAAGATGGAGACCAGCATTGTGTATATATACCAATCTCGCCTCTCGAGGTTTGGAAACCAGTCTCGCCATCACTCACTCAGAGAACTCAAACAATTGAATCGACTTCACTGCCCTTCTACAGCAAGACCAACCTTGACGAAGTACAATGGCTCCTCCTGTTTCTGCCGATCAGTGGCTCGCTGCGGCCAAGTACCGCCGTACCGTCTACGGCCTCAAGAGCACATCTGCCGTCTCCGACGAGCGTGTTGAGCAGATTCTCGGCGAAGTCCTCTCATTTGCTCCCTCCTCCTACAACACTCAGCCCGTCCGAATCACTCTCGTCACTGGTGAGAAGCACAAGGGACTGTGGGATGCCATTATCAAGGAGGCCGAGCCAATTCTCAAGGGTGCCGGCGAGGAGGTCTGGAAGACAATGAGCGGCATCTTTGCTGCCCACAAAGGAGCTTATGGCTCGGTACGTACTACAACCTGCTTCCTTCCATACCTAGTCGCTTGATTATTAGGTACTAACACGCAATTTAAAGGTTGTTTTCTGGGAGAGCGGCAACAGTATCAAGGAGGCTGGCGAGAAGCATGCCTCGGGTGCCCATATGTTCCCTCAATTCGCTGAGCACACCACTGGCATGGCTCAAATCCTAGTCTGGACAGCACTCGAGCTGGAGGGCCTAGGTGCTAACCTGCAGCACCTGCAGGCCATCCCTCCAGTTGAGGCTGTCATTAAGCAATACCTCGATGTGCCTCAGGACTACTCGCTAAAGGCCCACCTAAACTATGGTGATGAGGCCCAGCCTCATCCCGAGAAAGTCCCCGAGAAGCTGCCTCTTAGCGAGACTTTGAAGGTTGTCAACTGAGTATAGATACAAGAGACCAGGATCTCAATCTTTCCTCTATAAAAACAGCAAGCGAAGAATACAGATTGCTCTATGAAAAATGCTTGAATTACTCTCTGTGGCCAGCAAGTGAAGCTTGACCCTTGTTATTATGCAAGACTACAGTAATCTGCATCTTTGAAGAATGTGCATATATTTCTTCAATTGTGCAGAAGACAAGCACCACGTGGATAAACGCGGTTAAAATATTACCAAAGTGACCGTCACCTCCGCTTCAGGCGTCGGGTCCTGCCGCCCTAGGCATGCAATCGTAAACAGAACTCATTGAAAGTTCCTGATGCCTCGCTCTTATCAACATCTCTAACAACCAACCTCGGCACCCACCTGTGAATCCTTCACAATCTGTGTTATGACTATCTCTCTCCATAGATCGCGATGAAATGTAAATTGTACACTGCAGAGCATTGGATAGCACAACATCACAGATTACAAACGCATGTCTTGTCTCTTTCACCTTTCACAAGGGACTTGCATACCTATACACACTGTCTTCCCGAGAGGCCGACATCGTTATATGCTGGGAATATCCTCGTGCGAACGGCACGGATGCTGATGTGAAGAATCTGCAAGATTGTATACCCCATCGAATGGTCGTAGCCGGGAAATATACAGACGACGCCACAGCTTGGTTGAACTGAAATAGCTAGGATGCTGGCTTACCCAACTTTCATGTTGCGTCTTTGTTTCACAAACAGCGGTCATTTTCTCAGGATCTCTAGCCAATCCAGCATTAATCTCCTTGATATTCACTCGCACCTGATAACATAGCTACATTCAGTCCTACACGGCACGCGTGGCTTCGCCGGAACAATCCCATCGACGGTCCAAAACATGGTACGCCCTCAGCCAGAGGTCAGAAATCTTGCCTCGTGTCTCGCCGACCTATGAACAGAGTTTACAGTCTCTAGGCGACATTGTCAGGTAATGCCAGTTTTCCATCTGCAAAAGAATAATGGGCAGCATTCCCAGTAGGGAGTAGAGTCGCAGCGATATTCACGTGGTTTTTCTTCACCAGGTGGGCAATACTGGAGGGGAGCTAGGGGTAATAAAGTAGCCCGTAGGATAGCACACCCTGCCCTCTTCATTGTAGACCGCCGAGGAATCACATCTTCTATTGCGTTTACAATCACTGTAAAAGCATTCTGGGATGGAGACCAATTTGGCATGTTTATCACTCTGCTTCTTAGATCTAGTTTTTGATGAATCAAATTTCCACCTTGCATAGACTTCTCTATCTGTAAAAAAATCTCGATGCTTGTCACATAATTTCCCCGCCACCGTCAACACTCAGGGCAAGTCCATAAGTTGCCGGACTCTACGTGTGCCCGACCAGTCCCGTCTGAGGAGCATTGTCGGGATTGATGTTGGCACCTGCAAATCCAAGGAGCTCATTCCAAGTATTGGCTGTGTCAGCGTTCCTTGTGCCCAACGCCGCAATTTTGGCCTGCGCGTCTGCAGCCGCTGCCTTTGCAGCCGCATTCGCTCCACAAACGTTGGTTAGTTGGTCGTGAATACGGTTGGTGATGATGTTGGGGTTGAGCGCCTCCTGCTGGCCCTTGTTTACCAGGGGATCAACAGCCTGGAAGGTAAACTCTGTGTCTGAGCGTCCATTAAGCCCGGCCTCAAACTTCATGGTGGGCACGCAGAGACCAAAGTCAAGGCCCTCGATGGTCGAGGCCACGAAGCCATCAAAGTTGCCGGTCACGGCGTTCTTCACGGCGCCGGAGCCGCTCTTGGGAGCCGAGCACACCATGGTGCTGCCGCTGCCAGTACAGCTCCCAGCTTGAGCATCTGTGTTGGTGTTGGAAGAAGCCGGCGGTGGTGCACTGGAAGCCTGGGCAGTCGCAGAAGCTACAACAGCCGTCCTGGTTATGGTGATCATCGTCGTTGCCACCGGGACACTGTTGCACGCCTGTCCGTTCGCCACGGTAGCCGAAGGAGCAGCAGAAGCAGAAGCAGCGGGTGCACTGGATGATGAGCCGGCTTCCGACCCTCCCGCGGCCTGCTCCACGGTACCATCTGCGGCTACAGATGTAAAGTTTGAGAATCCATTGTTGATCATGACCTGGGCAACGCTAAGACCATCGGCTGCAAAGGGCTTCGTCTTGGATGCCTCCGCGTTCTTGTTCTCGACGTCCGACCCGCCAACTGCAGGGTCGACTAAGGGCACCACGCCGCGGAGCTCAGGCGACTTGGGCAGCGTGGGATCCGAGCAGATGGAGGGCACGCTGACAACAAAAGGGTTGAAATTCTGCTCAGCCGCCACCAGGCCCCGAGCAGCTGCGACGGCAGCATCGCTGGTTCCCAGCTGGGTGAGGATGAGATCGGCCTGGGTGAGCTTGCCGCAAGGGTTTGCGGCAGCGAGGAGAAACTGGATTGAAGTGCCGGCCAGGGTTGCGGCCTGGCCTGGTTGCCCGAGGTCTGTCAACGCCCCGATGGCGGCGATGGCGCCATTGCCTTGTTCCTGACCGAAGCGGGCCTCTGCCGTGATGGCGAGGAGGAGAGAAAGGAGAAGGCCGCACTTCATTCTGAATGGCTGTGCAGAGGGTGAGGGTTCTTTGCAAGATGGAGAGTTGAAAAAGAAGAAAGGAATCAAGAAGAATTGCAATCAATACAAGAAGAAGTAAAAGAGGCAAGAGGCGATCGTCCGGCGATGCGTTACACTCTGGAGTGACAGAAGAGAATGAGAAAATGAAGATGGAAAAGAGTGGTGAAGAACTGGAAGCGGGATCATTGCTAGTAAGACATCGCTGGCTATATATCAATGGATTCACATCACTTAGAGTATGAAGCCATTGTACACGATATCCCCCCTTGTTGTCAACAATATACCATCACCAGTCCTGTTTCATCTCAGCGCTACCGTCTCACAGCCCGCGCGGTAAAAGGCTGGCAATCTGCCCCGCAGTTTCAGGAGGCTCTGCAGAGAGTACGCCCTATTGAAGGGCAGAGAATTCTGGAATTGCCCACCTGCACTGAGAACCATCTGGCAGGCATGGAGAAGGAATTCGGAGAAGAAGTCGTATTATAGAGCAAAGGTATAGAGATAGCTTGAACCCCACGAATTTTGACTTTGAGCAATTGCTGGAGCTCTGCAGCTTGTGGTTGGCGTGGCTTGACCCAGTCCCGTGTACCTAGGTATCCCGTTCCGTTGAATATGTACGTCTTGGAACTTTATCGCTTCAGCGCAGAACCAACCAATGCAGAATCTCTGCGAGAATAGTAACTCGCAACAGCACAATTTCCCGGGAAGTCGGAGGCAATCGGCGCCCTAACGAAGTTGATGAGCCTGAAACAAGGGATGTCCCAGCCAAGATTTTGTTTATCTGCGGAAGCGACGGTGGAGAAGAAATATCGGGGATTAGCTGATAAAGTTCTCCGGGCATTTGTGAAAAACCAAAGCCTTATGGCCTTAACGTTGTCGGTAGCTGCAGGGGTGAATCAACTTTATTTCCGCTTAAAAGGTGCCGGATTCAAGGAGTGTTGGAGAGGGGGCATGGGTACAAGCCCGGAAGAACTAGCTACTTGTTCAGCACGGGCAAAGCCGGAAACGAATAATGAACTGCGCAGAGCAAACGTGAGCAAAGGCACAAAGGCTTGTAGTGCCTCAGTCCATAGACTTGCTCTCACACGGTTGCGAGCGGTAGGTAGGCAATAGTTCATCTGAGCTTGACGACAATTTTGATGTGACGGCAGGCTCGGCCAGCAAGCGAAAATGACGGATAACTACCGAAGAGGCAAGTACAATAGGCTCGTATAGCAAAGGTTCTTTCTGCGCAGCTTTCAAAAGTCCACATGTCCCTTTGTGTAGTAAAGCGTATGTGTGTCGCTACTATGCGTGTTGGCACCACAATCGACGCACTCACTTAGCAGCAGGCGCTTGGACCAAATGCAATAGGATTGAATACATCCATACACACATATATGATAGGGTTACTGTAAGTGACTTGGGCTAGAGACCACGTTGGGCAACTCTTATAAGAGCACGCACGTATTACAGGTTAGCATCGCGTCCAAGCTGGCTAGAATCACGGCGTCTTGAACTATTTCCTTTTTCACATTTCTCTTTGAGACTTCAGTGCATAGGAAGAAGGAGAGAAGTAAAGAAAAGACTCTGTTTTTAGGACAATCGAAAGTGCAAAATGGCAGTTTATAAGCATCCGAATCTAAGGTATGTTTATATACATCCATTTGCCAGCAGACGCACCCTCGTCTCTTACAGAGCGAACCAATTCGACTTGCGGGCCGGTCCGTTATAATTCCGTGCTGCTGACTCCGTGCTTATTGCATCTCAGCAGGCAGGATCGAGGCGACATTGCGGTTATTCAACCTTCCACTTCCACATGCCGTCGACAGCTTCTAATGTCAATTCCTCGCCCGAAAGACATCATAAATCGCACAGATATTTATTAGTGAATTGTCCAAGAAGAGCCCTCACGTCTCGTCAATACCTCTGGTTATGTTGTCTCGCATTTGCAGCGAACAACTAGCGGTTCCATGAACGTGGGATAGAAGCAGATTGGTCTCGATTACCCCAAACCGGGACTAATCAACGCGCATGAAAGGTTACATCTTCCTGCATGTCGAACTGAACGCTAGGCTCTCTATAACCATCGCGTTCCATTCTCGTCTTCATTCTTTGTTTCCATACTTGCCCAGCAGGAGACTGTTCCGTTAACTTATCGCGTACGTCTCAGAGTATGCAAATGGCCTAGCCTCGGTGACAGTTGATCCGCTTATATTTTGCCGGGAATAACCTCACCAATAGGCTAAAGAAGAAGACGAGGAGACAGAGACGGAACAGCAACAGCACTAGAGCACAATGGAGACAAACAACAGCGACAGCAGCAACATCAACTCTCGACCACAGCCAGATAATTCCATGGAAACGAATAGTAGTAAGAAGAGAAAGCGTTCCAAAGACATCCCGTCTCACACACGGATCCTGGCTGCCTGTGACGCCTGTCGCGTTAGCAAGACGCGGTGCGACTCTGCTCGCCCAACATGTGCAAAGTGCGCTGAGCGCGGTCTGTCCTGCAGATATCCTGATAAAGACCCCTTCTCAATGTAAGCAAGCAAAAAAAGCGATGAGACACGAGTCTTTTGCCCGGGCCAGGCAGACAACAGCATATGCTGACGAGGGAGTTGCTCATCATAGATTCGAAACATGGGGCAAGAATATCCTCGGCGCGGTGGAGGAACAAGGTCGGCTCCTAGCTGCTCTCGCAGAGGGCGGTCGCAATGGCCTCCACCAGCAGCGTCCCGACCAGCTGGCTCGGCTGCTGGATATGGACGGCGAGAACCTGGAGACCATGTCGCGAAAAGACACCCCTTGGACCCCGATCACGGGCTCTGATATGATTCTGAGTTGGTCCGTATTCCCGCAGGAAAGACCAGTTAGCACGTTTCCGGCGACGGAATTCGCCGAGAAACCGAAACCTTCTGATTTTGGTATGTTTCAAATGAGTCTGTACATATCTGCACGCAGATGGTCGCGAATAAATGCTAGAAAGAGCGCTTGATTCTAGACTCGTGGATCAACTAAATGCCTTGCTGACCCTGCAGTAGAGGTGTCGAACCCGTCTCCAGAGCGCATGTTTGAGCTGCGGGACATTTACATGAGCAAGATACAGGGAAAGAACCCTATTGTCGATGCAGACCAGCTGGATGCTCACATCGCATACGTCCTAGAAAATGGCTTTGGCTGGACAGCTACCTCGTGTCTAGTACTCTTGGTATTTGCTTTGGCAGCTGCTTGGGGCAATTATCCCGACGATGAGCGCCGACACGTAGAGACTCACGAACAGCTGGATATCTATCCCAGACATCGGGTGACCATGGCTGTGCCGGACCATCGGATGAGGGAGTCACTAATGTACATTGCAATGGCGCAGAAACGAATGTCGACGGCTTATCTGGACGATTCACTGCTCGGCGTAGTATGTTTTTGCCTGTTTGGGTATGTGCCCCAGCTTGATATCAGGTCGAACACGATCTGACGATTAGCACGAACAGAATGTGGTATCAGTATAATATCGAGCCAATACCTGGGTGGAAGATGTTCAGAACGGCGTCTATGATGTGGGAAGCGTACAATCTGAAGCATTCCGATGGGAAAACGCAACGGCCAAAGCAAGAAGAGAGTATGTGTGTTGAGTACTCCAGACATCGTCCGTCAAGGATGAGGTTGTTGACATATCGTGATAGGCCTCGAGCAACGGCTATACTGGACGTGCCTCAAGTCCGAGTGGCAAGTAGACTCCGCGTACATATGTTTACCACGATGCTGATATACTGCCCTTAGCGAGGTACGCCATGAGCTGAACGGTCTCCCGCCATGCACCCTGCAAGAGTCATCGTTTCCCTATGCTCTCCCTACGTTTCCTACCATTGAGAGTTTTGGACAGAGCCGCGTGGACGCGCGTCACGATGCGTCCACGGTGCATTCTACGACGCTCTCATACTACTACTACCTTGCCGAGATATCCTTGCGGCGGCTGCTCAACCGTACGCGCAGCGCCGCTACCGTTCTCTCACCTACCATAGACTCCTTAACGGCTGCCCGATTGGCCGAGACGATGCAGAAACTCGAGGGCCAACTGCAGCAGTGGCTGGACTGCCTGCCACTAGCCCTGAGGTTCCATATTCCACCTGATTCGCACCCGTCGCCAGAAGAGCCCGAGCTGGTCAAGCTGATGCGCGAAAGATATGCCGAGGTACGCGAGCTGCTGTGCCGGGCGTACCTGTACATGTGTCTGCATGGTGGGATGCGCCTGACGCGCTCACAGGCGGAGACATTCGGCGCGCAGGCTTCTCTCGGTCTACGGCTGAGCGTCTACCGGATCCAGACCGAAAATCCCTTTTTCCGACACCCAGGGTCGTGGGGAGCGTGCCGGGTGCGTTTTAACCACGCGCTGTGCCTAATGGCGGCCTACCGGGGCAAGCAGGCGGGCGTTGAGTCTGCGGCGCACGTCTTGGTTCCTCCAATGTGGCGAGAGTGCGTCGACACTGTCCAGGAGAGGCTGGAGACATGGGCTGACCAAGGAGGGGGCATTCGAGAACTGGCTGTGCTGCTCGACTGGCTTAAGAAGTTGTGATTAAGTGTATACAGAAGTAGCAGCACTATGAGTACCTTGTATCACTTCCACCTTTGTCTTCTTTGCATTAATGCCAAACCACCATCCCAGAATGCCCATCTATGCATATCTTCTATTGAGACAAGTTCCCATCCTTTGACTCTCTTGGCTTTTCTGATACTTTCCGCAATCGCTTTTGCTCACGTGTTGAATCTACAGCCCCGTCCAGAATCGCGTTTCAGGCACGACCAGCTTCCCCTTGCCCAAGATTTCCTGACTCGAGAATCCTACAAGCACATCATAAATGCCTCTCTCGCTCTTCCACATGCTCTCAATCTCGTCCCAGAAGCTGGTAGCGTACTGGTCAATGGGTATTTGTACCTCCTTCTCCTCGCCAGCTTCAAGATACACCTTTTCGAATCCGTGCAGCTCCTTGACCGGGCGATGTGTAGGCGAGCTTGGGGCCGAAATGTACAGCTGCAGGACCTGGGAGCCCGGGACACTGCTCGTGTTCTTGATCTTGACAATGGCTACTGTGGGCTGGTCCGGGTGGAAGGTTTCGGGGACCGTCCTCACGGTAGAATCTGGGAGCTTGAAGGTAGCGTAAGACAGGCCATGCCTGTGCGACTGTCAGAGACCACAAGAACAGAAGCCACAGCCTGATAGAAGGAGGAAAACAAAACACTTACCCAAAAGGAAACAGAACATCCCTCTCCGTTTTGTCGTAGAACTTGTAGCCAACGTAAACATCCTCGCCATACAAGACCCGTCCACCAACGCTGGCGTAGTTGAGATATGCTGGGTTGTGCTTCACATCGACTGGCCACGATAGGGACAGTTTCCCCGACGGGTTGACGTTGCCAAAGAGCACATCGGAGATTCCGTGGCCTGTCTCGTTTCCACCATACCAAGCCTGCACAATGGCCTTTGCTTTGTGAGCCCAGCTCATTGTCACTGGGGTGCCTGACTGGTTGACGACTACAGTATTGGGAGCGGCGTCAAGAACTTGCGAGATCATGGTGTCCACACCAGGGGGCAGGTCCATGTGAGGCCGGTCAAAACCCTCAGACTCCCACTCGCCGCTGAGTCCCGTGCAGATGATGGTGTAGTCGGCATCGGCTGCGGCCTTGACGGCCCGAGCAATCAACTCCTGTGGGTCGACCTGGAGACAGGCACCCAGGTGTACGGCACCGCCGCCAAAGTTGACAACACCGGTCGTCTCCATCTTGGTCGTGTTGGCAGACCCAAACTCGAGACGCAGCTTGTAGGTGCTGCCGGCCACCATCTTCCTGGTAGCGACTTTTTCCGTCGTTCCCTTGCCGAAAAAGGCGGTACCACGCGTCTGATGTGTTGTATTCTCAATCACGAGCTCATTATCAATATACAGGTCGGCAGTGCCAAAGACACTGAGGCCAAATTCCCAAATTCCTGTGGCGGTAGGGATAAACTCGCCCACGAGAGTACCCCAGAACATGGCCTTGTTGAGCGTTGGGATGTTGTTGTAATCCATAAGCTGGAACGATGTCGACGAGACGTTCTCACTGCCAAGGAGCTTTCTGTCTTTGACATCGATGGGGTCGTTGTAGAAGTGGATTGCGGCGTTGCTGATCATTGCGTCGATGACGGGCAGCATTTGGTGGGCATAGGCACCGACCTCGTGCGTGATCGTGGCACCGGCTAGTACTTCAGAGACGGCATCGTACAGAGATATGGCATAGTAAGGGACAAGAGAGGCGCTGCCTCCTCCCGAGATAGCCGGTAGACGCACGTGGGATCCAACAAGGGCGACCTTCTTGACGGACTTGGGGAGAGGTAAGAGGGAGTTCTCATTCTTCAGTAGGACAATGCTGTTGCCGCAGATCTGACGGTTGAGGACGCGATCCTCTGGGAAGTCACGGCCTTGCTCCACCTCGGAGACCTTGAGATGGCTGGCCTTCTGGGCGAACCTGAGCACGCGGCGGGCGCGCTCATCGACAGTGGACTGCTTCAGCAAACGAGCCTGCAGGGCAGACTCGATGTATTTGCCGCGATATCGTGAAACGCCCGGCATCTCGAGATCAAGGCCGGCTTTGATGGCATCAATAGTGGTGTAGGTGCCGTACCAGTCGCTGACAATGAGAGGATCCCAGTTCCACTCAGTCCGGAGGATACCCTGTAGGAACTCGGCGCTGTCAGCGACGTGCTTGCCATTGACCTTGTTGTAGGATGTCATCAAGGCGCCGGGCCTTGCATCTCGGGCTATGATCTGGAAGGGCCGCAGATAGACCTCCCGGAGAGCCCGCTGGGTGATCAGACAGTCGACCGCTCGCCGCTCGTGCTCCTGGTCGTTGGCGACAAAGTGTTTGACGGCAGAGATGACACCTGTGCTTTCACAGCCGAGAATCATAGATGCAGCGAGGATGCCAGACAGGTACGGATCTTCCGAAAATGACTCAAAGCCGCGCCCCCCCAGAGGAGATCGGGGAGTATTGATTGTTGGGCCTAGCCAGCAGTGGGCGCCTTTTGCGATGCACTCATCACCGAGCAGCTTTCCAGCCTTCTTCAGCAGCTGCTTGTCCCAGGTAGAGGCCAGGGCAGTCCCACATGGCAGGCAAGCAGCAGGAATGCCAGCAAAGAACTTTGTGCCTCGTATGCCATTGGGTCCGTCCGTTAGGCGGACTGAAGGGACGTTGTACTTTGGTATGGGATATGTATGCCAGAAATCAATGCCTATAGGTTCTTAGTTAAAATTTACTATTTCGCAGAGGGTTGTGTCCCAATGAGTTTAGCCACGAACTAGGCAGGGCAACTTACCGGACAAGAGAGCAATCTTCTCATTTTGGCTCAGCTGAGACAGAACATCCTCCACGTCAAAACCCATCATCTGCTCCTGCCATTCGCCCATATTGGAAAGGATGAGCTGCTCACAGATGTTGCTTGGCTTGGAATGGAAAGAGCGAGTTAGAGAGTGAGAAGTACATAAAGCCGTGGGAAAAGGGGACAACCTTGAAAAGGGAAGGGTGGGAGGGGGTGTGATCTTTATTATGAACCACATCTATGTTCGAAATTCTCCTCAAATACCTTACTTTTTAACTAGTGAAGATAAAACGCTAGAAACGTGACATGTACTCCGTAAGCCGCGTGTTTCGGCGAGAAAGTTGGAATCCCTTATCATATTCTCCTGTCCTCATCATGTGGAGTTGTAAACATTTGTTTAGCCACTGTCCCTTCCTCTTTTCGTAGGCTCGGAGTTTCCCCATGGACGTGGATCCAATTATCCCAATCGTTGACATGGATAGCCGGCCTGATGAGGCTAAAAGCCACGCCCGATACTCTTGCTAGGCCTCGTCAGGGCTCGTGTGGGGTTACGAGCTTAGAATCCTGCGGTAATCCAGAGTCAGGGTCGGGGAGACTCCCCGTAGTCTCGTTAGCCCCCGCTACAGAACATCGTCCCCCAATTCCCCGGATCCCCAGACGCACTCCGCGATTTTGAGGGGAAGGACCAGACCGACCAAAGCAAAGCAGAAAAAATTAAGCTCGAGTTGCCCTAGTCCATTGGCCATTGGGTGTGCAACCTTTTCCCCAGCCCGGCTAGTTAGCGCTTGGCAACGGCGTAACTGGCGCGAGTTTGCAGTGATAATCTGATATTCTTGGCTGAGAAGTCTGCCATTGGGTCCAAAGTTGGCCTCCTTTTGTCCAGACCGAGGAGAGACTTGTCTCGAGAATAAAAAGTAAGCATTCTCTCACCCCCAAGGCTCTTCTTTCTTCCCACTCAGGTTTTGACCAGCCCAGCCCTACATTCTGCCATAATCTCATAAGGACTCGAGTGTCTTCAGTTCTGCATCAGGCCACTGTTTACCATGGGAATCCTCAAGCCCACCACCAAGGAGACAGAGGGCTCGGAGCCCATTGTTACCCAGATTGTAAACGAGGACAAGGTTGCGTGGTATAGGAAGCCGAACCTGCGGAGCCTCTACTTCATTCTCTTCCCAGCATGTATGGGCATCGAGCTGACTTCTGGGTTTGACTCCCAGATGATCAACGCCCTGCAGATTGTGCCTTCGTGGGTTGACTGTTAGTTATTATATATTGACTTATTGTCTCCTATCCCACTGTGCTGACGACACAATAGACTTTGACAACCCCCAGGGCTCTCTCAAGGGCATCATTGCCGCTGCCTACTCTCTAGGCGCCATTCTGTCACTGCCATTCATCCCCATCGTTAACGATAAATTTGGTCGCCGCTGGTCCATCGTGGGGGGATCCGTCATTATGATCGTTGGTGCCCTGATCCAGGGGTTCTCCCAGCACGGTCAGTCTTGATGGAAGAAATCGCTCATGCTCTGGACAATGGATTTTCCTAATACTCCATCTTTAGTCGCCATGTACATTGTTGCCCGTATCATTCTTGGCTTTGGCATCCCCACCTGCATCGTTTCTGGTTCGTCCCTCATCGGTGAGCTCGGCTACCCCAAGGAGCGTGCCGTTCTCACCTCGCTCTTCAACGTCGCCTACTTCATCGGCCAGATCGTTGCTGCCGGCATAACCTTTGGCACCAACAGTATCGCTAGTGACTGGGCCTGGCGCATTCCCTCTCTGCTGCAGATGGCGCCCTCTGTCATACAGATCGTGTTCGTCTTCATGCTGCCTGAAAGCCCCCGATGGCTTGTGACTAAGGGGCGCGTTGCCGAGGCCAACGACATCCTCGTCAAGTACCATGCAGAGGGCGACCAGGACTCCGAATTCGTGCGTGCTGAGATGGCCCAGATAACCGCCACCATTGAGCTCGAGGCAGAATTCTCCAAGAAAAACTGGATGTCAATCTTCGAGACGGCTGGCATGCGAAGGCGAACTCTCATCTCCAGCTTCCTTGGCCTGTTCACCCAGTGGTCCGGCAACACACTCATCTCGTACTACCTTGGAGATCTACTGGCCATGATTGGACAGACCGAGTCCGTCTTCAAGCAGAAGATCAACGTTGCCATTGCCTGTTGGTCCCTAGTCGCTGGCGTTACCGTATCCCTGCTCGTCAACCGCTTCAAGCGCCGCACCATGTATCTCGTCTGCACGTGCAGTCTGCTCGTCGTCTATATTTGCTGGACTGTGACCATGGAACGCAGCATTGCAGGTAACACGATTGGCCACCCCAACAAAGCTGCAGGCGCCGCCACCATCTTCTTCATCTTCATGTACCAACCCTGTTACAACATTGGCTACAACGCCCTGACGTACACATACATGGTAGAGCTGTGGCCCTATGCCGAGCGATCACGCGGTATTTCCGTCTTCCAGTTATTCGGGCGTCTTGCTGGGTTTTTCGCCACTTTTGTCAATCCCATCGGCCTGGACAACATCAGCTGGCGGTGGCTAATTGTCTACTGCTGCTGGCTGGCGTTCGAGATTTGCTTTGTCTACTTTCTGTTTCCTGAGACGGCTGGTCGAACCTTGGAAGAATTGTCTTTCCGTAAGTTACCTGCGCGGCCTTTCCCATACTCAGGCCTTTATGGACAGAGTTTGTTAACTTTTTTGTTTCCACAGTGTTCGAGGACAAGACCCTCGCAGACCAGGCCGTTATGGCCGTCGAGAAGGTTGTGCACCACGACGAAGTCGACAAGGTTGTCGAGATTGGAGAGGTGCAGCACAACGAGAAGACCACGATTAAGGTCTGAGGTGTGCTTTTGTATAAGTCATTTATTGTAAGTAAGGCAGATTCTAGCAAGGCGGTCACGTATTGTGAGAGCAAATGTCAGATTTCTTTTTCTGTGGATTTTATGCCAGACGGCTTCGTGAAAATGATGAACTAGGGCTGGATGTTCGACAGGAGTCTTTCGGAATCGGGGAGCCCTTGCTCTTGTTTGTCGCACAACTGAATGCCACATCCAAGGCAAGAATGTGTAAGTGACTTGGTGGCCTTGCTACTTGATTCTATTTCGAGATCTACCTCATGTGCCTTGACGCCCTTATCTGAATTAGTAGAAATAGATATATACGGTCTAGATAGCGAAACTTGTTTAGAATGGTGTGGAATTTCGGATGTTGATGGAGCATGCTAGATGTTTTGTACGAGCATAAGTGGATAGGAGAGAAATAGTAGAACATAAGCATTAACCCAGAGTTCGCAGCTTCATCATTTCCAATATAATCAAGCCGAGTCCCATGTTTCTTTGATCGCTAAACGACGTATGCCCTCGCTATTGACCTTTAATACATGCCATTTGTCCATCCTCTGTGCTTCTAACTTATCATAGAAGCACAGCGCCTTTTTAATGTCCTTGAGGCACACCCAGTCCCTCTTGGTACAGCCAGCAGCTTCAGCAGCGCAGGCCATAGCCTGTATCAGGATCTGTCCATACCCATGCTGCCGGTAGTCTGGCACGACAGGCAGATACCAGGAGCCGCTGCCCACGTCGAATAATTGTAGAAGAATACCAACAGGCCTGTAGGTTCCGCATTGCTTGAGAAGAGCAGTAGTGCCCTCGCAAATCGTGTTGGTGGAAGAGGGGCGTTTGTAGGTGGTCTAAAATGTAGTGTGCTAGCAAGCCGTTCTTCTGTAGCAGTTACCTCAGCTCCAGGTAACTGCTCCTCCGCTGCAGCTCTAATAAACCGCAGAATGAGCGTAACGTCTAGGTGATATCTGTCAGTACATGGGTCCCGACAATACATCTGCAATATATGCGCCCTGGATCCATCACCTTCTTGACGAGCGTAACGTATTACGGGTAGGCCAGTCATTTAGACGCAAGATCAGTATGTCGTTTTCACAGGTGCGTAATCGTATCCCAAGTCGTTCAGGACGAATGTCGTTGCATTAGTCTGACTTTCAAGGCAAGGTACCTATTCAAGCAAGTAGGTACCTGAGCAGCAGATCTACCTAGGTACTCACGTACCTAGGTAGTAATAAAACCCCTTCCGGCCTATACTTGTTGTTATACGCCCTTTCGGAAGGGCGCACCTGTAACCAAAACGCCGTGTCCCACACCTCTTGTCAAACGCCCTTCTAGAAGCGCCAACCCATAGTAGCTCATGTCGAGCTGTGGTCGCATCTACAAGGATCGGATCATAAGTGGCCCAATCACATGAGTAGCCCCTCGCCAGTCACACAAATAGCCCATGACTAAGGTATTTTGTGCAAAGAATGTAGGTATATATTTCGTACACTCAAAGACGAGGCGTCATCATGTAGAAGAATGGTTTTGTTTCTGAATGTACTTTGCATCCTGACGAACAGCATGGACAATCGTGTGTACGTACATCATGGATATTGCAGATATATATAATCTTGTTGGCATCGAAGCCAACCCCACAGAGTCAGCATCATTCGACGAACCTTTTGGCCTTGGGAGTGCTACGGCTGCCGGCTCTCAACCTTTAGGTTCCGAGCATGGTTTAGGACCATACGACGCCACGCTTGGTTCATTCAGAACAGACGAAGCAGACGCCTGGACATCGACACTGACGCCGCCTGCTGCTGCGACACCCGGCTCAAATCCAAGAAGAAAGCGTTACGCCCCTCGAACACGTGATGGATGCTTGACATGCCGTGCTTGTCGGAAGAAATGTGATGCTGCGAAGCCCGTCTGCCGCACATGTATACGGATCAATGCAGCTTGCCAGTGGCCACAGAAGCTTCATCTTTCACACTACAATCGCCAGCTTGAGTCAGCGGGTGGAGAGCGGATTGCCGTGGTGAGGTCATCAACGAACGCGTCCCCAGACACAAGGTCAAACGACACCGACTTTGGTGGCTCGATGACTAGGGCATATGTGACGAAAACCGAGACCGCTCCAATTACATGTGTCCCCAAGAGTCCCGCACCGGAACATCAATATGGCTGAGCTGGACCCGTCTCAGGCTGCCCTGGAGCGCCACCCGTTGAGCTACTATATATCCGTGATCATTCCTCAGATGACGATTGTCTCTTCCACGGGGAACTTCTTCACAAGCTTATATATTCCCATGACCTTTCAACACACCGCCGTCTTTGACCTTACCATTGCCTGCAGTGCTGCCTACCTCTCAAATTCGGCATCGAACCCTGGGATGGCATGGCAGCTTCGTCACGTTGCTGCGCAACGCCAGATGCTGGCTCATCAATTCATCCAAACACCTCTCTACAACCGGGACTCCGCAATATTGTCCAGTTCGCTCCTGGAGATCATAACGGTGCTCCTGTTCTCCATTGGCTTGGGGGAGCAGGGGGCGGATAAAAGCTTGAGATGGATGCAGAGGGTAAACTGCGTGCGCGAACTGGTGAAGCAGCATGAGACAAGCGCGGCCGCAGCTTGGACCACATGGGAGACTGCTTGTATCGGAGGGCACTTTCGCTACTATGACTGGATGTGCCTGGTCATGGAAGACGCGCTTGACCGCACGACGCGAGGTGAGTTCAGGGTCCAGAGCGGCTCCTTTGCTCATTGCAGCTTGACTCGTTCGCAGCCACAACAAGCACATACATCCGCCCCGAGCTTTGATATCGACCAGCAACACTTCTTTTCGCAAAAGAATCAGACTGGCTCTACTGGTATCAATTGCCTATTTGGTTTGTCCGAGGATCTGTTCGGCATTACCACGCGGTTGAGGGATCTGCCTGCTGCCCGAGGCCATGTCTGGGAGCAAGAGTTCTTGCACCTCCAGCAAAAGCTTTCTGGCTGGAAACATGACGATGAGCTGGCCTCAGCGCTGGAGTCTTCCACAAGGCTGGACCTGATTCTTTTAGCAGAGTGCCATCGTCTGACCTTGATGATCCTCCTCTTCCGGCAGTGTCCCAGCCAGCATGTCTATCTGCCCGCCTTGGCATCGCAGACAATGTCCATCGTCCAGAGGATTAGCTCCAGGAGTACAGTAAACACCGCTCTCCCCCCAATTTTGTTCTTGGCAGGAGCAGAAGTACTCTCTCCAGAGGAGATGGCTTTGTGTGCGGCCAGGTTGAGAGAAGCCGGCAAAGCGGCCAACGCGAATATCGCTCCCGCGGAGGAAGTCCTGCAGATAATATGGAGAGATCCGTTGTGGAACGATGCTCGAATAGACTGGCTGGATGTCCTGCGGGCTCGGAAGTGGACCTTTTGTCTAGCGTGATGATGAGAGTTATGAGGGCAGACACTAAAGCATTTGCGGAATTCATTGATATTCAACTGCTCATGTGAACAGTTTACGATGCTATCGGTTTTTTTAGGGTTTTCGACCCCAGAGAATGGACGATGCCGTACATTTCATGTCACCGCAAAATCTTGATGAACTATACTCAGTCACCCCATGGAGCGGTTCCACTTACCCAGGAAGCAGTCTCAGTATAGTAAGTGGGCTGGTTGTTGTTTCGTCAGCGAAAACATCTACATGTGCATTCATCTCCCGGGCGTCTTCAGCGTTCACGGCGCCAGCTAGCGGAGACTGGACATGTTTGGCTCAGGGGTTAGAGCAGAGCCCCGACGAATTTGTCCGACTGACCGTCGACGCCTGTAGTGATTACAAATAAAGAAGCCGGCAGCCCGTAGTCAAGTAGTGTTCTGCGAATTGATAGCTGCTTAACATACGCACCTGAGATCTCGTGCCGCGACTGTTGGGTGCAACCCTGCTGTAAAGGTCATCTCCGCGAGATGCGCCCCTTCACTGGAGGCTGCTTTTGTGGAAGGGTGCGCTACTCGTATGATGCGGAACCCGTCTTAAAAGTAAGTTGGTCAACCCCAGCTGTGAATTTCGCAGCCTATTCATTGAGAATGGACTTCATACAGGCCATCTGTCACTGCGGCGACTGCAAGAAGATCAGCGGTAGCACTTACAGCCTTAGCTTCATCGTCCCGAGTTTGAGTTTGGTCATCACTGCTGGCAACCCCAAGGTCTTCAGCAAGACTGCCGATTCAAGAGTCAGCATTGACAATTACTTGTGCGGAACGTGCGGAACCGCTCTTTGGCGTGACTGGGACAATTACAAAGATCTGACAATCGTCAAGGCTGGTACGCCGGACGAGGCGCATGGGGTCATTTCGGCAGAGATTCCGGCTGCCGAGGCTTGGGTTCAACCTGTTCATGGGGCGGAGCAAAGCATTGCGGATTAGCTGAACTCGATGTCATAGAAGATATGGAGAAGGTGATGGCTCAGCCGTAATTTTTACCCTTTAGGCTTGCGCAGCAAGCGGTAATGCAGGCTTTGCCCATCGTCCGCAAAGAGTGTTTCGTGATGCGCCTTACAAATGTCGTTGGAAGTGAGGTACTACGTTAGAACCGAAGGCGTCATTATGGCTGTCATCCCCTTCCATGTAGTGTTTTCTAGTGATGTGGGGGATTTGGATGTATGGCAGGGGTGTCGAGCTTGGAAACTGCTATATTCCGACCTCTTCATCCAATGACTATATCGCTAAGGTATTTCCAGACGCCCGGGAGCTTATCAGTCCGTCTTCCTTTACGCAGCTGCGGTTCGTCTCAGGCGACGACATGGGGTGATTCTGTTGCCTCGCTTGCATCTCTGGACCCCCAAAACGCTGGCAAACGGTTCACGTTAAGTGGTGTCTCCACCTCCTAATTTTGTTTGCTACGCTGCGAACATGATCAGACAGGGTCAGAATGTGAGCTCTCATCAACACCAGGCCGGTATTCTGCCTTTAACCGCTCTCTTGAAACAATAAACGCTCGTATCAGCGTATCATCTCTATAGCGCAGCGGAAATAACAAAAGGTGATACATCCGTTGCCAGCTCGAACAGTTATGGGCCAGGAGCTCGGTAGCTTCAGGGAGGTGCTCCGTAACAGCGATGAAACGCTAAAGGCATCACCTCCTGCTAAGCGATATACCGGCGATGACTTCGCACTGATCAAAGAAACATATAAGCCTGCAAAGTTGCCGTGGTTGGCAACCCTTTACTGATTCTCGATAACAAACATTCTCATCCACTCTATCCATATAAGACTTGCTCATCGCTTTGTTTGAGAACCCTCACCATCTTCTCATACTCGCACATTGCTTTCATTCCTACCATCACAATGCACTTCACAAAGCTTTACCTGGCAGTCTCGTTAGCTGTCTCAGCCCTCGCCCTGCCGACCAGCTTACCACACAAGAGGGCACTGCAGTTCCGCGAATATGCCGACTTCCAGATCTCCGATGGCAAGGCAGGGAATGCTCTGAGTGAAGCCCAAGCAAAATTCCCAGTAAGTTGCCTGTATGGCAAGCATGCTAGCCGCCAACTAACAGTCATTAGATCGATACAAACAACTTGAAAGACGTCTCCGATGATGATTTGGCCATCATCAAAGCCGCCCGCGAGACAGCAGAGGCCGCGGAGACCGATGCATTCAACGACCAGATCAAGGCTGCAAGCGGCGACGCTGCTACAGCATTGCAAAATGGCAAGATCAAGAACAAGGTTCTGAAGCTGTTTCTCGAAGTGTCAGCCCTGCAGATTGAGCAGGCTCAGGGGGCTGACAACCAGGACAAGATCGATGAGGAACAGAAGAAGCTGAACAACAATATCAGCCTGGATAAGAAGGCGTCTGGCGAAGCAAGCAAGGGCGTAAAGTTCACGGACGATGTTGAGCCAGATAATTAGTTGTACCTATGGTATATTGCATCTACAATACAAATATCAATATGACTCACGCAGAATTTGCAATTGCTGATGTATCAGTGCCGCGTGGAAGGAGCTCAGGAGTGGTCGCCTTTGTGAACAGCAGCACTGGCGTATATGACATGCATAATCAATTCCTGCAAGAGAGAAGTGTTCCTTCAGTAGATCAGGTGCTGTGCATTCATTCGCCTTGTGCGATACGGAAGCATATGATCCTCAGTTCGATCACTCGCTTTGGACACACCAATGCGATCTCGGGTAGTGGGTATCGGTTTCTCCTCGATATCATCAGACACTACTACCTGTTCGTCCCACTTTCAGTGGCCAATTGTTCGGCAATACATTTGCTTGTGACCATCTAAAGATTTCAGAAGGGACCGAGAAGCTTCAGAGCGAAACCAGTCTCCTTCATGAGGTCTCCCGAATTGTGACGAGTCGTGGCTTCTGAAAGCGGGTATGGATCTTCTTCTCGGAGCCTGTCCGTGAGGCAAAACTCGGGCATTCACTGCTGACTGCAACGTGTGTTTCCGGCTCGCTACGGGCGAACAAGCAGCTTTTTGAAAGCCGAAAAGCTCCCCATGCCAACCAGACGTGATGCAGCACAGGATCTGGAACGCTACTTGACCTATGGCCTATTGACATTATCCGACGTCCAGGGACTTACGAACCACACTTCAACAAGCTTTGCAGGCCCAGGGACCACCAATGTTATTGTCTCCAGATATGAAAACTCATAGCACGCAGAATGTAGCCATTCAAATCCGGCAATGTTTTATGCCGCTGATTCTGAGCTTGGGAGTTGTTGAATCAAAGTAACGAACACGTCTGGCGAAAGAGGAGGATCGAGGTGGCGGCCAGAGCGAGCAATGGTAATTGCAAATCACTAGTCGCGTCGGGCATCGAGATGCGGCTATTATGTTATTGTGCAACCGCACCAGTCTTCTTTTCGGTCCTGCACTATCAGCTATGAGGCTCAATCCGTCAGGTCGCAGGGATGAGAACAGTGCCAATCAAGCCATAAGCCATGATCGGAATGGGGTCGCATCGGCAATGGGTTGGACCAACACGCTTACTCAACGTCGGTACAACCTCCATGTGATCCTCGCGTAAACTCGTGTTCTTCAGCAAACATCCAAGCATGGAGGACCAGGGCTTGCGATTCCCGTATATCGTGCGAAAGGAGGTGTCTGGGGAGCATTTTCAGCATTCGTTGTAGCACGGCTGATGGCATATCAGCTTCTCTCTCTTATACCCCCAATCCACTGTTGAACATTCTCTGCCGCTACGAGGAGTAAGAACGATCCAGTGTCGACCCGTATCGCCCTCATAGACGGTCTTCGGATACACACGACGAACAGTAGCTTGAGCCGCCATGGGCATTGAAGAAAGCGTCCTCGGCCTGTTGTCTAGTCACCAAACAGGTAGTGGACAGGCAAGTAAAGTGGCATGTTCCGAACCATCAATTGTTTGTTCGAGGTTCAATAGTCGATGGCGCAGTCGATCGCAGGCGCCTTGTGCATCGCTGAGAGCTTCGTGCTTCTATGTCTGGAAGATGGTCGGATAGGCTTCGAGGGTCTGGGTTTATCGTAATAGTCGTGGTGTTAAGGGCGAAGGTGTGGAATCGAGCTGAAACTGGGCCCCGCGGAGGTGGCGCCACGCAGTAATCGCTCGTGTTGGCCTTCAAGCAGTCGAAGGAGAGATCGATGTGAATGTCGTAGATGTGTGGAGAATCTAAAGCAGGTGACCGTTGGTCGTCAATGGTTGGTAAAGCAATCTACTG
Source organism: Trichoderma parareesei (assembly GCA_001050175.1). Lineage (NCBI taxonomy): Eukaryota > Fungi > Ascomycota > Sordariomycetes > Hypocreales > Hypocreaceae > Trichoderma > Trichoderma parareesei. Next base: position 259,567 of record LFMI01000206.1, on the reverse strand, counting down.
GGATGCCTCGCAGACAGGGTGGAAATATCCATTGAGCTGCCGGTCACCCGCAAGACCCGAGCGGATTGACTGCTGGCTCGAATGTCGAACCTCGGAATTGATGCCCTGAAGATGTTGGCTGGCACAGGCGCAAGGCCTGCTCGGGTCTGGTGATTGCGCGAGGTCTAGAGGCATCCGTTCGGCATGTCGCTGCGGTCGTCGCAGAGAAGAAGTCAGGGCGTGAAGGAGATGCGGGACGTGGTGTTCGATCGAGACAAGAACCAACCTGGAAGAAAATGCCCCGGTTGACTGAAGGGTCCAGGGATGTCCAGTGTGGTCAAGAGAACTGCAGGGGCTACTGGAGGCCGGGCTTGGCCTACTGTGAATGTTACAGCGGTATCAATTGTTGGGCTTGCTGCGTGCCAGCCTGTGGGAAGCCCCATGATGGCATACGCATCGTCATGGTAATCAGATTGCGTTTCTTTGAACGTTTGTGAATTGAGTTATTGCGCACCACACGGTTCTCGAGCAATCAAAAACTGTCAGTGGTACGAAGCAATGGAAACCCCCAGGATGATGACGTAGTCGCTGGAGGTGTCTTATCGATGGGTGCGATAACATCCTCCGAACCTCAAGAGAGCCAAGCGCTGCGATTACCCTGATCTTCGGGGGTGTTTATCAGGCACCATTAAGGTAGTGGTGCTCTCTAGGTACTCGGAATTTTGGTGCAGATTACTGGGACTTGTGGGCTTGCCTCTACGTTCTCACTTGATACCTTGGTAGGCTTGACAAGGATAGCAGGAGCTGTAGGTTAGGCTACTTTGGCATTTTGCTCCTTAATCTTCACATGGGGGGCGTCACAGTTGGTTCTGCAGATGGTGCGATCTGGGTCAAGAGTACTGCATAGGTAAGGTACCTAAGCTTCGGTAGTAATGTACAGGCAATTCATTGTGCTTGTTATGTGACGGCTTCTTTCTGAACTCCATTTCCTCTCTTCACATTTTTGCGACTTTCCTAGTGAGCTATGCGACACATCTGATACCGCGGTCCGCTTGATCGGGTCAGGTAGACAAAGTAGAGAAGCCGTCAATTATTCCTCCACATCATCGCTATAACACATCCAACTGTGGGTACAAGCAAACTCGTAGGATATGTTACCATCGGCAAGCTACATAATCGTTCTGAGATACTCTATAGTAAAGCCACTGAGCAGGCTGGCAATGGCCAGCACATAGAACTTGCCCGCATATCTTGAACTGCTCGATTTGCTGGCGATGAGCGCAATCATTGTGAGGAGGCTGACGGCTGGCCCTGCAACAGACAATCCAAAGAAGACCAAACCCAAGCCAAGAGACCGTGCAGTAATGTATAGAAGAGTTATGATGGCGGTGATGATAGTCAAAAGCAACGTGGTGATCCAGTTGCGAAAGAGGACGGCCATGCCTTTGACTCCGGACTTGAGATCATCGACCGTATCCTGACGAGCATAGACTACGTCATAGAAGATGACGAGCAAAATGATGGACGACACAAGGCAGGTCGTTGGCAACAAATTGCCCTGCGACAAGGGGTTGGCGCCCACAGAATGCGGCCCGAATATGATAGCAACGGACAGCGTCAGGCCCAAGGTAACCTGAGCGAAATGCGTGAATCTCTTCCCAAAGGGGTAGATGCATGTCAGTAAGACAGTTGCAGCACCATCAATTTTGGATTCAAGAGGAAAGTTTTGAATTGACAGGAACCCGAGAGCCACTAGAGCGGTGGTGAAGACATGACCTTGAAGAGTCGAGATTGCGCCTCGTGCAATCGGTCTGTCGCGGCACCGAGCAGTTTGTCTGTCAAAGTCTTGATCAACGTTGTCGTTCCAAGCACAGCCGGCGCTTCGTATCAAGAACGTCCATATCGCCAAGTTGAGAAATCGACTCAGGACCACGTTTGGAGGCAACGACTCTGAGGTAAGTTGGCTGGCATAAAGTAGGCTCAAGGCGTAAGGATATATAGTCATATATATGCCATGTGGCTTGTCCAGGCGAATGAGCTCAGCATAGGGAACCCATGAGGATGGCAGGCAAGAGAGGATGCCTTTCGTGGGAGGAGTGTAAGCAGAGTTCTTGACTGCCGCTGGAGGCATCACCGTGTTACACCTGTAGCTAGTTGCGCGCAAGGGAGGTTGCGAGTAACCGATGCAATTAGAGGTGATGTAAGGTGTAAACTTGCTGCGTGGGCCTCCTCAGTATAAAGGCGAGATCACCTGTTAGATCGAAATGAGAACAGAGTCCACAGCCCATAAGACATTATAAAGTGCTTGGACATGGATGTCTTGTATCTGAACCTAAAGTTGGCTAACAGAAATGCTCCGAAGCTATCGCAAGCGTTTGTTCAACGTATCTCCACTGCCCCAAAAACTCCCAAGTGCTTCGCCTCGTCTCACCTGTTTGCATCAACAACGCGAGAGAATACATCATGTCCCGCGGTAAGAGCATCTATCAACGCGCCCTTCACTCATCATCTCTTCCACTCATTAGATGGCACCGCAGACTCTTCGGTCATTCTGCTTCGCTCGGTGACAATGCACGGGTCTATCCCCCGACACAATGATTCTACAAAGATTGGCATGTCGACTAGTTTGGAATCTACTCTAGATGCTCACATCGTTGGGCCGAATAGAGCATAACCTTCCTCGCTGGCGGCGAGTTTCAGCCTTGTCACCTAACCAAGGTCGCGCCCCGCTCCAATTACAGGGTTGTAATATGCCGACAGACACAATGACATTGTAATATTCCGATATCACGCTGCTTCGGTTTCCACGGTGCACGGAGATAGTGGACACTACTCGGCGGAGGTACGTGCGCTTCATCTGCTCCGATCCCATCTATGGCCGCTTTTGGTCGTGCTGTTAACGTCCGCTCACCCTGCATGTTTTCTTAATGTAGTACTTAGATGTCTGAGTTCTAATAGGGAGGTACATATAGGTTCCCTTTACGATTGACGTTCAGTGCATGCATTAGTAGCCGCATCTCACTATTCTTGCTCAATCATCGTTAAGCCAAAGACGTAACCATAATTTGCAGGGGATCATGGCCGTTCCTGAAAAGTGTACCGTTCTCGTTATTGGCGGTGGCCCGGCTGGCTCATACGCAGCGTCAGCTCTGGCACGAGAAGGTGTTGACACCGTCCTCTTGGAAGCAGACAAGTTTCCACGGTATTTCTCTACTGAGCTCTGAACGGAAATGACGTAATGGGGAAGCATCATTGACCATGTCCAGGTATCATATCGGAGAGAGCATGCTGGCGTCTATGCGCCACTTCCTCAGGTTTATTGACGTAGACTCAGTCTTTGACAGTTACGGATTCACAAAAAAGGTAATAAAACACTCCGCATAAAGGAGAACCTCTCGTTGAGCCGAAGATTGATCAAACTTTGTGCAGGTTGGCGCAGCTTTCAAGCTCAACCCAAAGAAGCGTGAAGGATGTCAGTTTTCAACTCGTCGTTTCTCTACACTGAAGCTTACTCAGGGAAAGATACCGATTTCCTTGCCGCCGGCGGTCCTCAGAACTACGCTTGGAACGTTGTTCGCTCAGAGGCAGACCATCTGCTCTTCCAGCATGCCGCCAGCAGTGGTGCAAAGACTTTTGATGGCGTTCAGGTCAAGTCAATCAACTTCATTGGTGAGCCCTGCGAGGGCTTTGGGGAACTGACATACGACTACCCTGGACGGCCTTATTCAGCAACTTATTTAATGAAGGACGACAGAACGTCACGCGAGATCAAATTTGACTATATTATCGACGCCAGTGGGCGTGTAGGACTTCTCAGCACGAAATACCTCAAGAACAGGAAGTACAACCAGGGTTTAAAGAATGTCGCTACTTGGGGATACTGGAAGGGAGCAGCGGCGTATGGAGTGGGAACGCCGAGACAAAATTCCCCTTTCTTTGAAGCTCTCCAAGGTTCGTACCAACATGACGACCCACTTCTGTATGTCACCCAAGTCACTAACGCCGGATAGACGAGAGCGGCTGGGCGTGGCTCATTCCCCTACACAACGGAACTACGTCTGTTGGAATCGTCATGAACCAGAAGATGTCCGCCAATCGCAAATCCCAAGCCGGCTCTCCTGACTCAGAAACATTCTACTTAGGGAACCTTAAACAGCTCGCGCCAGATTTGTCCAAATTGCTCGAAAACGCCGAACTACTCACAGATATCAAGTCCGCATCTGACTACTCGTATAGCGCCACGGCCTATGCCATACCTTATGCACGCATTGCAGGCGATGCCGGTTGCTTCATCGACCCATATTTTTCTTCCGGCGTCCATCTCGCATTTGTTGGTGGCTTATCTGCAGCTACGACCATTTCTGCGGCGATCAAGGGACAGGTCTCTGAAGTAGAGGCTGCCGACTGGCACTCGAAGAAGGTTGCCGACAGCTACATTCGCTTCCTCCTTGTTGTGTTGAGTGCTTATAGGCAGATTCGAAGCCAGGAGGAGGCTGTTCTGAGTGATTTCAACGAAGACAACTATGATCGGGCCTTCGCTTTCTTCCGGCCAAGTAGGTAACTTCTCGTCTCACTGATTGTAGCTTCGCTGCTGACTATTACGTAGTTATTCAGGGCATAGCAGACGTCGACACTAAGCTGTCCAAGGAGGAGCTCAAAAAAACTCTGGAGTTTTGCAGCAACGCCTTCGAGCCCGTGAAGCCAGAAGACCGCTCGAGCATGTTGGAGCAACTGGGCAAGTGTCCCAACACAGCTTACCAGGTCGATCTCTCTCCTGACCAACGGACTGTCGTTGATCACATCCGTGCCAGGCAAATGATGAGGACGGAGGATACGATGAACATTAGCAGCTTCGGGACGGACTCGATCAATGGCTTTGTTCCTAAGCTGAAGACGGGGGACCTTGGTCTTGTGGCCAAGGCCTGAAAACAGGGGGCGGTTGCCGATCAAAATTGCATGGTTATGTGTGCATGTGAATTGCTTCCGCTGGTGGAACTTCGTTACCAAAGGTAGTGCAGAGAGCAAACAATGTGTTGGGGGACCTCCTTTGTCTTGAGTGGTGTAGAGGTTGATTGTATGCTGAAATGAGTGTCGCCCGAAGTCCAGTACCTACCTAGATTAACCAGAAGGGTACACAACACGGTGGAACGAGGTGAAGAACGACACGAGAACTTACTAGAAACGGAAGGGTGCATAGATCATGCAGGAACGGACTAGGCTGCTGCTACCACATAATGTAGTTGCATCTACCTTAATCGATTGATGTTACTAGGTACCTAGGTACTGCTTGATAGCCACTTACCTACCTTGCAGAAAGAGACTGCAGGGATTTCAGCGGAAAAAAACGATCGCCACAACAAAATTGATCAATTTGATAGCTAGCTGTGTGTGTGTGTGTAGAAAAGAACCAGGATTCCCTGTCAACAAGACGTGGCTTTACCTCACTTCCACTCGCGTCATCGGATCACGTGACCTCTGTCCGTGGAAGTGGCTTTGTAGCCCTCGTGCCTTCCGGCCCTTTCACTTGCCTAGGTACCTAGGTAGTACGTAGAGGAGGTGCTTTACTACCGGTAAGCTTAAGTTATGATTGATGCTACTCTGCAGTTCTACCTTATCATTTTCTCTGGCGTGTTCAGGACTACCGCTCGGCCATTCGCCTTATCAACAAATAAAAACCTTTAGTCGCAGAGAAATTCGTTAAGTAAGACTGTTGTTCAGGCCTACTTATTTCTTCACAGCATTGGCAATGCCAATTTGCAGTTTGTCAAAGTCAAAGAGAATCACCTTATCCTTGGCAAACGTCTCTCCCAAATTGCCAATGATCCAATCGCCATCGCCCAAAGTCCGTACGTTCAGTACGCAGGCCGTCTCGCTGCTGGAGAGGGCAATCCTCTCGACGTAGTTTTCGGGAATGATCTCCCACTGGGGAGTTCCCGCCCCAAATTGGTACTTGAGCGGGGGCAGCTTCGTGACGTTTGAGCAGGGCACGGAGTAGAATGCCTGGGCTCCATTATTAGGTGCCAGAGCGGGATCAAGAGTGATGGGCCTGGCTCTCGTGAGCTCAATCAGCCTGGTATAGCTGTTGATGGACACGGGGGCGCCACGACCAAAGCTAGCATAGTCAAAGACTGCTCCAGATGCCGTCTTGTTGATTGCCTGTACCTCGTTCCCAATCAAGTGCTGCGTGACGGGTAGGGCCCAATAGTTGAGGATCTCGGGGCTTGTGACAATGTCGATGGTGTTGACCAATGGGAAGATGATGCTATCGTACCACTTGAGGCTGCCAGCGGAGATCCAGTTGGAGTGATAACCTCCAAGAGACTGCACAGCGTCATTGCCTGCGCACAAAGACCTTGCAGGAGCTGCATTCCCGAAAGTGCTATTGTAGCAATATAGAAATGCGACGGTTGGACTTGCATAGAGCCCTTGCTTCCAGAACTGATAAAATGTCGATTGAGTCGACTGATTGTCAGTCTGGAAGACAGGCGACAAGCCAAACACGCCAGTGAATGGAAAGGAGCTAGGCTGCGGGAACTGCATATCCGCCAACATAAAGGTAACCGGTGCAGACATGGGTCCGACATGCTGAATGTCCGATCCAAACTGCACAGTGAGAGGGAGTGGGCCGAAGAAGCCATTCGGGTTCCACGTTCGAGTAGGATACAGACTTGTCTGGTTCACAAATGTCGACGACTCGGACTGGTTGAAGAAAGCTTGTCCATCAACAAGGCAGGCCGAGGTGTCATGAGAGCTACCCAAGCATAGCGTCGAGAGCGTGAACTGGTTGATCCAAGTCCAGTCCATCAACGACACCACCGACTGGGGAGGCGAGCCAATGGAGATGGGTGTCAAAAAGCCGAGCTCACTCAGAGCCAGAGGCAGGTCGAGAGGCTGAGTACCAGTAGGAGAGCAGCTAACTCTTGCGCTGGACAGCACAGCGAGCAGAAGCGAGAAGGAAAATCTGCGTACGACCGGCATCTTGGGGATGCTGAGGAAAAAAAGGGGGATGAAGGCTGACGGCGGGTTACCTGTTCAACCTTGTGATTATTCACGACGGCATGGCATACTGTTCATATACCTACAGCGGGCATGGCAAGCAGAATCGGAGGTATTTCGTAGCGTTGGCAAAGGGCCTCAATAATCCTCCGACGAAATACGGCGGCTCTAAAACGGACCATGGGCATGGTGGTGGGCAAGGTTAAATTGACATGGCTCTGAGCGGCTAACTAGCCCGTTTCAAGAGGAGGCGATGAATGGTGATGTTGTATTGATCCCGTCGAGGCTTTTTGACGTTGGTGTGTAAAATCGCATCCTTTGGTGGGTATTTTCGCCGAGTTGTTGCACAAAACTTGCCCTCCTTAGGTATTGAGAAGTAGATGCAGAAATGCCAAGTGCTAAATGGAACTACACTACTAGCTAGGAATACACATGAAAGACAAGGGAAAAGGGACGAATTGGGTAAACAATGGGAGTAAGACGCACGCACATTAAGGGAATACAAGATGCGAAAATATAGCTAAAGCAGGCTCGGTAAAATCGCCTTGCCATCAGAAACGCCCACGACTCCGTCAATCATAGCCTCACTGGCATTGTCCAGCAGCCCGTCGGACTTTGCCCTGTCCACCCATTCTTTCAAGCTCAAAACATCTAGCTCGATGCCGTTTGCACTTTCCAGATGCTTCTTTAGCTCATAAACGGGTATCTTTTGCTTGCCGCAATGATGAGCAAACGTAAGACCCTGCCCGACGTCGTATAAGGCTGAGGTGATGCCTGCCGCAACGTCGTCAACGGGGACAAAGTCGAAGCTGCCTTGCCAGGAGGAGAGATCAGGAATGGCCCGCAAGGCCAGAGAGTGCCGAATGATGCTCTGCATCAAGTCGGTATCAGGAGCATTTTCTCCCGTGATACTGCTGGGGCGATGGATCCAGATAGGCAGGTTGGTGTTTTCCGTCACTTTTTCCAAGTATACTTCACACGCCCACTTCGTGGCCGAATAGCCGTTTGATCCATCAGTCGGTGGTTCGTGCTGGGAAATGGAAACAGGAGGTAGGCCGTTCATCCCGGTGAAGTTGGCAACTCCGGCGGAAGAAACATAGTGCAGCGGAATGCCTCTGAATGCGGCGAGGGACACCAGCGTCTTTGTGCTCTCAAGGTTTGGCTTGCGAAGAGACGAATAAGACTGTAGGAAAGATACTGTCGCGCCGTTGTGAATGATGCGGTGCACGCGATTGCACAGAGTCCTGAATTCGGAATCGGATAGACCCAGAAGGTCCTTTGAAAGATCTCCGGGATACTCTTTGATCTTTGGTGACTGCACAGCCAGGGGGCGAATCCCGCGGAGCGCGACACAGTGCACCATGGCAACGCGTTCGTCTGCAACAAGGCGACTGAGTATAGATGACCCGAGGAACCCACTGGCTCCGGTGAGTAGGACTTCGAGCCCGTCTGAAGCTTGTTGAAGGGCACTGCTATCAGTGACCGACAAAGGCTGAACAGAAGTCTCCTCGTCCCAGTTGATCACCTCCCGAGTCTCAGATGACTGGAGCTTGGCAGCCATGTTGCCCAAGCTACTGGATTGAAACAGCTCAAACACAGAGATCTCTGTGCAGAAGTCTTGCGCGATCAATCCACGAAGCCGGACCATGAGGAGAGAGTTGCCGCCAATGGAGAAAAAGTCCGTGTCGGCGCCGATCGCAGCAGCATCCACATCAGGCAGGACTTTAAGCCAAAGCCCTCTCAACTTCGATTGTGTAACGTTTAGCTGTTCAACCTCAGCAGTCGAAGAAATGTCGGGAATTGGAAGCTTATCCAAGGCGTATCGATCGAGCTTCCCCGACGAGTTCACGGGTAAGTCATGCACGGCGATTAGTCTAGCAGGGCGCATATAGGCCGGCAGGGGCAACTTGTCTCGAAGCTGTTCCAGGACTCTGGGTGCAACAATATCCTGATCTGAAGATGGAACAACAAAAGCTGCTAAGAAGTCCTCGGTTGTGTCCTGTCCTCTTCGGAAGCTGACTGCCGCATCACGAATGACACCTTCGCTAGCCCTGATGATGGTGTTGGCGATGTCGTTGAGCTCTACTCGGAAGCCGCGGAGCTTGACTTGAGAATCACCCATTATTCGGCCGAGGAACACAAGGCGGCCATCGGGAAGGAATTTGGCCTTGTCGCCAGTGCGATACAAGTGGCCAGGACCGTAAGGATCGGGCTGAAATTTTGCAGCAGTGAGCTCATCGCGATCAACGAACCCTTGGGACACGGCAGGGCCGCTGACACAGATCTCTCCCGGAAATCCGACCGGAACTGGCTTCAAGTTCTCATCGAGTACATAGGTAGAATAATTTGGTAGCGACTTTCCAATGGACGGATTTCGAGTATCACGCGGCGCTGAGTCGCTCAGCTCGTTCTCACCAATACAGTTATTGATTGTGATCTCCGTAGGACCGCAGCCGTTGAAGAGGCGGAGGCGTGGAGGATGGATTCTCAGGAATGTGTTGAGCAGATTAGATGACATGAACTCTCCAGCAGAGAAAGCCGAGCGCCAATATGTCGATTGTCGCAGGTATTCGGCACCGTATCTCAAAATCATGGAATACTCAGTTGGCGTCATCCACGTGTAGGTGATTTTTTCGTCAAGCATGAGCTTCGCGAGAAGCGCTGGATCCCGTCGAGACTCCTTCAGCGCAATCACGAGACTGCCTCCAGAGTACAGAGCCTGACAGATTTGGGCCAGCGACAAATCGAACCCGAGAGACGACTGCTGAAGAACTGTTTCCTTCTCCAGACCGTATTTGTTGTAGACGCCGGCAATGTGGTACATCAAGTTGGCATGCGACAGCATAACTCCCTTGGGAATGCCAGTCGTACCACTGGTGTAGAGTATATAAGCTGTGGCAGAATGATCTAGCGCGGATGACTGCAAAGCAGTTGTCTTTGATGAAGAAATCTTAGAAATGGAGACCAGTGATGCAGACGTCTCAAAATGCTTCACAGACGGTTCAGTCGCGTCGTGATACACCAAAAGCGATGGCTGACAATCCTTGATGATGAGATTTAAGCGAGGCACCGGATTCTGCACATCGAGCGGCACGTAGATGCAGCCAATCTTTTGTATCGCCAGAAGAGCGCAAATGGCATCGATGCTTGGCTCGCAGTAAGAACCAACTCGCTGACCTGACTGGGCGCCAGCGTCAACCAACAGCCCCGCAATGTCATTGACTCGCTCCGTAGTATCGCGGTATGAAAACGCAGCACCAGAATCGTCTCTAATGGCAATTGCATCAGGTTGTTGGGTGGTCCAGTGATGAAGCCAACCGGGAAGGTGGAAAATTGCTGGCTCGTATGTATCGCCTCGAGCAAGCTGCAAACCGAGGTCCAAACGTGAAGCAGGGGCAAGGTCAACTGCGTTGATGGCCGAGCTTGGTTTCCGTGACAATGTGTCAAGCAGATGTGTATATGTAACAAGAATTGTCTGCAGATCATGGTCGGTATACAAGTAATCTTGTGTCTTGAGAGAGAGAAGCACTCCGCCATCTGGTAAGTTTTCAACCTCAAAGCTTAGGTCGTAGGCGTTTCTGGCATCTTCGAATCGAATGGCTCGCGCTTCGCACTCTGCCAGGGGAACAGACTGGGTTGAACCCATCTTGTAGTTGAGAACCACTTGGAAAAGCGGGCTATGGGATGTTGAGCGAGGAATCTTGAGCTCATCCAAGAGTTTATCAAACGGTACCCGAGAATGTGCCAGCGCTTTATGCACCTTGTCCTTTGTCATTGTCGCTAGGCTAGCAAAAGACTGAGTGCCGTCTGTCTTGAAGCGGAGCGGCAGCAGATTGACAAAGAAGCCAATCGTATCGAGAAACTCCGAATCGTTCTTGTTGGCATCCGTGATTCCAATGCAGACGTCGCTGATGCCCAACAGACGAGACAACATCGCTTGCGTTATGGCCAGGTGGAAATGGAAAGAAGTAACGTCCAGGACTCTCGATGCCGCTTTGATCTGCGACGCGATATGATCAGGAAGTTGCTGCGTCAAAGCTCGGGTACTGTACTCAGTCAAGGGAATACGAGCTTTTGTCTCGGTGAATTCAAACAGCGGCAGAGTCTCGGGAAGCTCAGAGAACTCAGCCTTCCAGTACGCGATATCATCATTCCACGAAAGAGTCCTTTCCTTGATGGCAAAGTCGACATACTGGTATCGAAGGGGAGGCAAAGGCCGTCCGGCATAGGACATTGCCAGGTCCTTGACTAATGTCTGAGCACTGAACCCATCAAAAGCAAGATGGTGAAAGCCGAGCACGAAGAAGTGCTTAGACTCTGATTCTGAGATGACGACTGCCCTCATGTTTTCTCCGTTTTCGAGGTCAAAGACGTGTTCGCGCATATTGGAAAACTCGCGTTCAACTGTTGTGCCCGCTTTGCAGTCAAGTTCAAAGATCGCATCCGAGAAAACGGCCTGTGTGGGCGTATTTGTGTCTGGATCGTTGTAGAGACATGTGCGGAGCGATTCGTGTCGTGCAATAACTTGTCGGAAAGCATTGCGGAAGTCATTGATCCGCAGTCGGCCAGTGATGCTGTACGAAAGCGTCACGTTGTATGTTGTTGGATCTTGGAGAAATTGGCGCAAGAACCACAATCTGCGCTGCGCAAATGACATCTCCGCCACCCGCTCAATGTGCAGCTGCTGCCGCATTCTCTTGGGCTCATTCTCAATAACATCAGATAATGATCGAGGGGGCGAAACGCCGCGACTGGAGGAGGAACTTGAGCCGTCGAAGACAGATGGCGTAGTGGATTGAGCAGCCGTCGTGATTGTCGAGGTGGGAGTCAGCTGAATGGGTTCCGTGACCTGGGGGACTTGAGCCGGTTTCTGGCGGAGGTTAGCAACAGGCCTTCATCATTGCTCTAGGTCGCAACTTACCTGTTCAGCAACCACTGGTGCAACTACTTCGCCGGGTGTTTCTGTACCAATTGTCACCTTTCCAGCAGCCTCTTTGCATAGATCAGAAACTGATGCTCCGCTGAGTACTTTGAGGACTGGCACGTCGACATCCAGCTCCTTCAAGAACCAGGAGCGAATCTCGACGGCAATCAGAGAGTCAACGCCCAGATTCAGTAGGGACTGCGATACATGGATGGACCCCTTCGTGGCCTGCAGCATCCGCTCAAGCTTGGCACAGAAGCCTTCTCGAATGAGGTCCTCTGCTTCCTCTGTGCTCATTGCCTGAGCTAGACGCTGCGCCAGCGACATCCTTTCTGCTGTTGTAGCCTCAGCCTGACGGTATTCGCTGATTGTGTGGTGGGAGAACTTCAAATTCTCGTGCCAGAATGGCCGCTGCACATCGTCGCGTAGACTGTGGCGGTTCAAGCCAGTGATGAGGTCTGGGCAATGGTTGGACTCGGGTCGGCCAACAACGATGGCCTCAGAAAACATGTCCAAGAAGTCCTGCTCAGGAATCGGCATGTAGTTATACTGACGCAAAATGCTCTCGTAGATGCCAGTTGACGACACATATCCAACGCCTAAGACCATGCCAATGTGGATGACGGATGCCGCAAGCCCTCTTCGCCTGCGTTGCTCTGCAATGGTAGACATGAACAAATTCGCGGCGACGTAGTTGGACTGACCACGGTTGCCAACGATACTTGCAAGGGAGGAGAACATGATGAAGAAGTCTAGCGGCTGGTCGTGGAACAGCTCATCGAGGTTCTTGGTACCGTCAACCTTGGGACCAAAAACCATCTGAAAGTCTTGAGCTGTCAATTCACCGAACGATCTATCGGAGAGAACCATGGCTGCATTCACAACACCAGCAATTGGGGGCATATCTTGCTCGATCTGGTCACGAACAGCCGACAGGGCAACCTTGTCCGCGACGCTTAGCCCGTAGAGATTGACCTTGGCACCTAATGCAGCCAATTCCGTGAGCCATAGCTGGTCAATCTTGCGGGGATCTCGTGTTGTGAGTGCAAAGTATCTGGCGCCCTGCGTTGCCATCCATAGGCAGAGAGCTTTACCGAGGCCACCGGTACAGCCTGCAAGCAGATACGTATGGTCATTTCGGAAAAGCGTTGAGGCATCGAGGACGGACATTTGGGCTGGAATAGGTAAAGTATCGGAAAAGTCAACAATGGTTGAGTATGATGTCGCTGACACGGGTTGCTTGACAAGATCAGCCAGAGGGACGACATCAATCTTTGAGAAGATAGATGGCTGCAGCTGTGCCAGATCAACGAGCCGCTTCACAGCTTCTGCAGCAAGAACCGGCTCTCCCTTGGGCGATTGTGGGAAGAGGTTTCGCACGTTCCAGTATTTGCAATCTTCGGGTAGGCAATCAGCCCAATCAGAAACGGGAGCAAAGTCGATAACAAGTCGTGAAGATGCAGGAATGGCGTCGCGCAACACCTTCTCGGAGACATATTTGTGAAGGCCGATATTCTTCACACTCAGTCCAGCCTTGGCTGCTTTGCGTTTGAGCACTGCTCCGAGGAACTTGTCGCTTCTGTGCAACACGACAGTGCTCCCAAACGGAATGTCACAGATGAGCTGGTCAGCAATCACAGCAGCTGTGACGTCTTGCAGAATGGTCACAGCGTTTGAGCCTTGAGCCACCTTGAAGACGCAGCCAGGAGCCACGCTGATAGTTGAACCATGGGTGCTGGATAGCGCAATGACACTTATGGCGGGATTGTGCTCCAGGTAGCCGGCGGAAAGGTAAGCAGCGGTAGCATCATTGAGGCGAATGGCAGACGCGGACGAATGCGACACCTTGACCTTGACGAGATTCGCATCGACCGGCCGGAACAGAGACGCCTCGCGGGTCGTCAGAACATAGCTATCGCCCGTGATACAAAGATCAATGACATCACTTTTGGCAGATGCCAAGCTTTTGATGACCATCTTACGAGCATTCAGGCGGTCGTTGAGAAGCGTGTCGGGCATAATCCTCAGCGTAAGCAGCTTGTTATCCTTGACGAGCAACTCAGGCTCGCTGGTCCAGACAACCCCGCCGTTGAACTTCCTCTGATCCGCATACACTACGCGGATGATGGCCTCAGCGATGATCGAGATGGAAGCCTCAGTGATGTCGTCGTCAAAGTCTATGTGCTGGACTGAGACGTGAGGGTACTCGGCAGAGAGACCTCGGCAGAGACCAATTGAGAGGTTGCCGTACGGATTCTCAGAGCGCGCTCTTTGTGACACCCACAGCAGCTGTCTGCTTTGTGGAAGAGCCTTCTGAAGGACGCGGAGTTTCTCCTGTGAGACTCTTTGCAATACAGGCTCGTCCAGGTCCTCCAGAACGACAAGCGTGGTCGTGGGCAGGGATGTTTCTGCTATATCCACAAGCTTCTCGACCAAGTGAATTTGAGGAGTCAGGCCTGGAATAGACGATAATGCCTTGGCAGTTCGAAATGCGACATCTTCCAATCTTCCGCCAACCATGGTGATTGGAGAGCGGGTCCAGGCGTGGTGTTCGGCGGAGGCCAACAGCGGCTGTCGCAGGAGAGCAACGTCCTCATCAACAGCTTGCGAGACCATGACGGACGTCATGTACTTGGACTCGTCAATGAAGTCGTTGATAATGTGGTCGACACCGGAAAATCCCGTGTTTCTCAACAATGAATCCCACTGCTCTCTAGTGATGGTTGGTCCGTAGCGGCGGCCGTCTTCGCCTCCCAGCCACCAACCTGACAAGCCAGCCATCATCAGCTTCACACGAACAATATCGCTAGTGACCTCAAGGAGAAGGAGATAGCCGCCGGGCTTGAGCAGTCGACGGATGTTTCTCATGGTCTCCGACAGTGACTTGGTCGCGTGCAGCACGTTCGAGGCAATTATGAAGTCGAACGATTTCTCCTGATAGCCCTGTTCAAGAACGTCAATTTCCGCATTTAGTGGCTTGAAGATCATCTTGTCGATCCAAGGAGAGAATGCCTCCGCAGCGGCTTCGAAGAATCCAGTTGATATATCGGTGAACGTGTAGCTCTCGAATGCCGTGCCCAGCGCTTCGAGTATTCCCTTCGTAGCCCCGCCGGTGCCGGCGCCGATTTCGAGGATCTTCATACGAGGATATCGATGAGCAACCTGCTTAGCAATACGGCCCATGAAACCGTTTGCTCTCTGGAACCCCAGTCCAAGCTTGTAGAATCTGTTCAGGACGTCGTCCTTGATCATGTGTTCCAGCATCGTGGTCTGGCCACGGACAACCTCGGCAAGGTGCTCTCCCACGGCCGTGATAAGCTGAAGGTCGACCTGGTCGGGGAATCTGGCTCTTTGCTGATGCAACCAAGGACCTGTGTCCGACTTCCACTCCTTTCGAATCGTGGGATGTGTGCCCTCTTCGATCCAAGGAAACAGGTAATCGATCCATTCGAAGATGCGTTGAAAGTGCCACTCCATGGCGGGAACCTCGCTGCGATCAATCTCGTCGTTGAGTCGGCGGAGGTAGTAGTACGCGAGCCTCTCGCAGAGGTCAACAAGTTCGAGATCGTCGGCATCATCTCCGTCAGTAGTAGGAAGAGAGGCAACCGCACTGGCAATGTCAACCTCCCACTGAGGCCGCGTGTACAGCTCTTTGTAGTCTTGCGGGCCTGGTGGGGTGAGGGAGGTGCAAGTCAGGCCTTCCAACTGCACAATGCCTTTGTTAGAAGCGATGTCGAAGACGCCAAGGTCTGCCGTCAGATTCTGCGCTGATGATTGAGTGATGAAAGAGTCGACAACAAGCTCCCCCGCAGACTCGAGAAGGTGTTTGCTGACGATGCGCAGTTTCCGCAACCTTGTGGGAACAAACGGACCGCGCAAAGTCCCGTCACCAGGCCAGCAGAATGCTGCAAAGACGGACTGGAACGCCGCATCGAGAACCGCAGGGTGAATGATGGTGGGCAGCCCCAATTGTTGAGTCACAGTGGAAGTCGACATGCCGGACTTGCGTTCGATCGCTCGCAGGGCTCGAAAAGGACCTGTGTAGTTCAGCCCAATTTCAGTCAGCGAAGTGTAGAAGCGCTCTGTCTCAATTCTGCTTAGGGACGCGACAGGGGCAACACGGCGAGGGAGAATCTCATCGTCACCGTGGGCATCGCCAAATATGACGCGAAGACTTCCCGAAGCATTGCACCGCCACGATGTGTCAACCCCCGCAGGAGAGTAGCATGCCCACTCAGCTGTGATGGTACGCCCCTTGGGCTTCGCTGGTCTCAGCGTGAAGAGAGTCTCTACGCCTGGCGTTTCATCTGACAGCGGGATGGCGTTTCCGATCTCGACGTCGTACAGCTCAATCAGCTCGACTTCACGGCCGGCATCATGAGTCAAGGAGCTGGATGATTCAAGCGCCATGACAAGATATCCAGCAGCTGGAAATATGATCTGGCTCTCGACTCGGTGGCCATCGAGCCAAGGCAGCTCTTCGAGGCGGAGTATGTTCCTCCATACCATGCTCTGGTCAATATCTTCTGTTGATCGGTCTCCCAGGAGGGCATGGCGAGAATCGGGCTTGCTGCGGAAATTGCGAGACTTGCGAGATTCTTTCCAAAAAGACTGCGAGTGATCCCAAGGATATGCGGGGAGGGCGGTGAGGCGAGGCGAGAAGTCGGGGTTGAACGCTTTCGAGAAGGAGCCCAGGTTCGCGCCTGAGGTTCCAAGGTGCGTCCATAAAAATCCGAGCGCCTCACTTATTGACTCAATATCGTGCTTCCCACGGCTCAAAACTCCCTGGTACGGCAGTTCCAAACCCGCACTTTGTTTGTACGTCTGAGTAAAAGGCGCTTTGAGGGCTGGGTGAGGCCCAACCTCGAGCACGACGTCACAGGGAAGTTCACCGTTTGCAGCGAGCTCTACCGCCGTCGAGAAGAGCACGGGATTGACCATGTTGTCTTTCCAGTATTCTCCCGTCAGAGCATCAATCATGTCGCCCTCCATCCGATCCCCGTATACGCTCGAGAACCAGGTGCAGCCGTCGCGAGGCTGCTTCGGCTGGATGTCGCACGCCGCCAGAGACTCCAGGTACGGCTCCGAACAAGGCACCATATGGGAGGAGTGGTACGCCGTGTCGACCTGCAAGAGGCGTGCAAAGGTCCCCTGCTCCTGGAAGATGGCCTGCGCCTCCTGGATTGCGTCTTTGTCTCCCGAGAGCGTGACGCTGGCTGGGGCGTTGCTTGCAGCGACATCAATCCTGCCGCAGAAGTTCTGCTCGCAAAACTCAGACGCTTCGTCGTACGAGAGGCCAACAGCCATCATGGCTCCTGGCTTGCCGTTGTTACCTCGTGCGAGCTTTGCATGGACCCCTCTGTAATAGGCGATGCGAATAGCTTCTTCTGAAGAAATCATGCCAGCAGCGTAAGCCGCGCCGATCTCGCCGGAAGAGTGACCAAGCACAACGTTGAACCTGACACCAGCCAGCGACAACAGGTCAACGAGCATGACTTGTACCGCCGTGCACAGCGGCTGAGCGACGGCGGCCTCAGACAGGCGAGAGGTGCTCTGTTCAGCAACAATTTGATCCTTGAGCGTCCACGATGGGGGATCGGGCAGGCTGTTCAGTGATTCTTGCAGATTGTTGAGGGTTTCAAGCGCCACAGGAGATGACTTGAGTATCTCCCTGCCCATTGTCGGCCATTGCGCGCCTTGGCCGGTGAAGACACCCAGGATGCGCGGCTGGGCCGCCTTGGCTTCCACGTTGATGCCGGTCCAGCTGTCGTCATCTATCGCAATCTGAAGCTTCTCGGCGATTCTCGCTCTGCTATGTCCCGAGAAGGTCGCCCGGACGGCGTGTTGGGATCTGCGCTTGGAAAGCGTGTACAGGACGTCTTGCAGAGGAGCTGATGTGTCGGAGACGAGGAAGCCCCTTGTGTTGGCCACCAATCGCTTTAGCGTGCTATTCGAGCTTGCTGAGAGCACGAGGGGGATAGGAATGATGGGCTCCGACTGCGAGAGCAGAGGCCGGACAGTTTTGGCGTCGTAGCTCTCTATGATGGCATGCGCGTTGGTCCCTCCGAAGCCAAACGAGTTGACGCTCGCTCGTCGCGGTTCCCCTTCCTTGAGCGCCGGCCAAGGGATTGGCTGCTGAGGCACCTGAAGATTGTTGTAGTAAGGGGCAATGGCAGGGTTAAGCTGCTCGAACAGCATGTTGGGAGGGATGACGCCTCTTCTGACGGCCTCACTAGCCTTAATCAGACCTGCAATACCGGCGCAGCCCTCCAAGTGGCCGACGACCGTCTTCACTGAGCCAACATACAGGACATTGTCGCTGCTGGCTGTTGCTTTGTTTGGGAAGAAAGCGTCGTGGATGGCTCGAGCCTCAATTGGATCTCCCGCAGGCGTTCCGGTCCCGTGGGCTTCAAAGTATTGGCACCGGTCCTTAGTCAAGTCGAGTCCCGCGCGAGCATATGTTTGCCGAATCAGAGTCGTCTGCGACTCGGAGCTTGGGAGCGTGA
The DNA here is from genome assembly GCA_001050175.1 of Trichoderma parareesei. Taxonomy (NCBI): domain Eukaryota; kingdom Fungi; phylum Ascomycota; class Sordariomycetes; order Hypocreales; family Hypocreaceae; genus Trichoderma; species Trichoderma parareesei. Next base: position 241,162 of record LFMI01000206.1, on the reverse strand, counting down.
TACCGTTGGTTCCTGAGCCGAGGTGAGTCAGTTCATTCTAGTAAAATCTTTGGTCTTCAACTATGAATGCGGTGAAACTTACGTCCATCAGAGTTCACTCCGGTCTCACGGATGATGCAGTGGATGTTGTCCTTATCAGCAACTGCCTCAGCCAAGGTCTTGAGGATGACAACTCCAAAGCCCTCGCCTCGTGCATAGCCATCAGCTGCGGCATCCCACATTCGGCTTCTGCCTGTGGGCGACAGCATGTGCAGTTTTGACTCTGAAATCATCATCTCTGGGCCAAGAATCAGGTTGGCACCCGCAGCACAGGCGACCTTTGACGTTCCCATTCTCAGTGCCTGGACTGCCTCATGGACTGCCACCAGACTGGACGAACAGGCTGTGTCAATGGTCATGGACGGTCCATGCCAGTCAAAGCAGTATGATATTCTGTTGGAAAGGATACTTCGTGCTGTTCCTGTGGCCATGTATTTGGGCATGTCTTGCGGGTCTCGCATCAGCATTTCGTGGTAGTCGCCCGTCATGCTGCCGACGTAGACGCATGTATCAGAGCCCTGCAGATCACCCATGGACAATCCGCTGGATTCCAGCGCTTCGTACACTGTTTCCAAGAGCAGTCGCTGCTGCGGATCCATGGCCTCCGCCTCCCGGGCATTTATCTTGAAAAAGGAGGCGTCAAACGCTCTGATATCCTCATCTAGGGTGTAGGCATGCTTGACGTTCATCAGCCCCTGTCTCTCCCCATCTTCATGGAAGTAGCTGTCTGCATTGAATCTGTCTATGGGAATCTTTCTCAGAATATCTTTCTTTTCACAGATCAAGTCCCATAGCTTGGAGGGGGTGTTGGAGCTGCCGGGGAATCGGCAGCCCAAACCTATGACAGCGATTGGTTCCGCAGGATTGTGCGCCATTGTAATGAAATTGCTTGGAAAAGGGTGATGAGAGATGACAAGTTGCAGGAAGTGAATGGAAGCGACAATCCCCAAGTTCAACAGTTAGGAGGTGATGAACCTAACCTGTTGAGGCTCCCTTCTCTTATTGAGCGTGCAGTCGGATTATATGCAAGTCTCAGGCCTTAGATTCTGTAGCGTTTCGGAGCCAATACCCCAAGCGTGAAAAGATATTGACGCCGTGTATTGTATGACACGTCTCTGAAAGTCGCCGACAATGACCGCATCCGTTGAACATATAGCATGTCAAAGGGCCATGTCTGTCAATACGCGTGTCGTGTCATCCATCTACCTTCCGAGCTTTCGCCTCCTCCTGCCATATCTCCATTCTACGTCGTGCCAGTACGGCCAGCTCAGCGTCACAACACAATATGTTCCAATTTTTCAAATCAGAATTCTTCAATTTCGAGTTCTTGCGTGTCCTACACGCCGCCCCTTTTCACGGATCGGAAATTGGAGAGTGCCTTGTTGCCAGGACCAGGATTATTGATAATGATCCGGAAAGCTGGTACCGCGCCTGGACAGCAGAAGCCGAGCGTGCAGTCAGCGTGGGCGAAGACGCTGTAAAGCATGGCGATCGGGTCGAAGCTTCGTGGGCATTCATCAGAGCTTCGAACTATTATCGTTCCAGCGAGTTCTTTCTGCACTGCGAGCCGCAAGATCCCCGGCTCCTGAACGCTGCCCAAAAAAGCTTTGATGTTTTTGAACGGGGGGTCAGACTCTTGGATGGCGAGCTCCACACTCTTGAGATCCCATTCGAAGGCAACATATCGCTGCCTGCGAGGCTCTTCCTCCCGCCTGCTCATAAGAGGGTGACGGATAAATTGCCCATTCTGGTCCAAATGGGAGGCTTCGATTCGACGCAGGAAGAGCTGTACTTCTACGGGCCAGCAGGCGGACTTCCTCGTGGATATGCTGTTCTAACATTTGATGGCCCCGGTCAAGGCATCTCTCTGCGGCGAGACAAGACTCACATGGTCTCTGACTGGGAGAGAGTGGCATCTAAAGTGTTGGACTTTCTCGAAAGCAAACTGGCAACAAACCACAACATTGACATGGATCGAGTGGCCGTGCTAGGTGCATCTCTTGGAGGGTATCTAGTGTTGCGAGCTGCCGCCGATCCGCGAGTCCGAGCAGCCATCTCGACAGACGGATGCTATGACCTCTTTGACGTGACCAAGAGTCGAATGCCCAATTGGTTCATCGGCGGCTGGCTGAATGGGTGGCTAAGTGACAGCTTCTTTAACTTTGTTGTCAACCGACTGGCGGCAGCCAATTTCCAGCTTCGCTGGGAATTTGGCCACAGCATGTGGATATATGGCGTGAACAACCCAGCCGACGTTATGAGGCAAATGCAGCGCTTCACGCTCCGCCTTGAAGACGGAGGAGAGTATCTATCCAAGTTGAAGTGCGCCACTATGATAACAGGCGCTTCGGACACGTTCTATTTCGTCCCAGAAATCAATGCCGAGCGCATCTTCCAGAAGCTAGACCACATTGACAACAGCAAGAAAGAGCTGTGGATCGGTAAGGGGGTGAGTGAAGGCGGCCTCCAAGCAAAGATTGGGGCTCTAGCGCTTTCTCATCAGAGGATGTTTGCCTTTTTGGATATGCAATTTGGAATTACTCGACCGTCTCTGTCCTAGGAGCGAATATACTTTGTATGCGATACCCTACCAGACTTATCTACCTACTCTACCTCATATAGTAGAACTATCTTATTCAGTTGATTCAATGGTGGAGGAGACAATCTCAGCTCTGCAAGCGATGATAGACGCGTGTAGACGCGTGAGCTTCCGGACCATGCAACTCCAGGGCGTGTCCTCTGGCAGACCATGGGCTGCTACTTTGACGGGGCCAACACCAGTTTTCTCCCAGTTTCCGTAGAGAGTAAACCCTCCGAATCCTCCGCTCAGGGCCTTACAAAAGATCCAGACCACCCGAAAGAGAAGAACCTTGAGTCAAAAAACTAACCTCAGTCTTTCTGCTGGCTTTCAAGATTACCAGCTACTGGCTACTGCATCGAATCGATCAGCCAGCGAAAAGAGCCCCGCAACAATGACGACCGTCGGCACATTGTATTCTTACGTACCTAATGCAAGATGTCTCAAGGTGGGTGATTCGAATGCTTGCGAGTAAGGGGGTACTCTTAGTCAGAACTCCAACGCCAATATCCTTTTAGCTTGGACTTGGATTGACGATGAGACCAGATCCTCGCTGCGGCCAAGGTCAACGGGATCAATGTTGCAACAGCGTCAGATTACAAGCACATGGTCACCAATAAGACACCCGAGTTCCTGGCCAAGTTTCCCATCGGCAAGGTTCCCGCCTTCGAAGCCACCGACGGCACCACAATTGCCGAATCTGATGCAATCGCACAATACGTCTCGGAGGTAGGCCCTCGCTCAGTCCAGCTGCTGGGAGCCAATGCCCCCGAGAGGGCCAGGGTCCGACAATGGATCAGTTTCACGGACAATGAGGTATACGGGAACATGATGGGCGTCGTGCTCTCTCGGGCAGGGTTCGCGCCCTATGTGCCCGAGAAGGAGGCTGCCGCCGCCAAAGGGCTGAGCTTTGGGCTGGGAGTCGTCGAGAAATGGCTTTCGGGCCGGGAATGGCTCGCGACGGACCAGCTTAGCTTAGCAGATCTGACATTGGCTGCCGCCTTGTATTGGGCGTACATGCACTATCTCGATGATAAGAGGAGGGAGGCGTATCCACTCGTGACGTCGTGGTACCTGCGAACCATCGGCGCCGAAGGAGTCAAGGACGTGTTTGGGCACCCTAATCTGGTAGCTACCGCGAAGGAATTCGAGGCATGACATTCCTGTGGTGAGAAAGAGACCAGCATGGACATGAGCAACGAGGCACCACCCATCGGTGCGTTTTGTCTGCGTATTATGGATCGGAGACTATAATTCCTAGAGCTGTCTGTAGCCGGAAGGAAATAGATAGTAAGATACGAGATATGGTGACGACCTTCGCACCGGAACGAACCCCTGCTCAGCCCATGCGCCAATAAAAGCAAAGAATTGAGAATCCATTGAGAATCCATGGCTGACTAGATGCTGTTCACACTGTGGCAAGCGAATGCCGTAATTTTTGCGGCCTTACTTCGTTACATCGAGTGATGACCATAGGTGCTTGTATTTCGCATTTCTTCCTAGAAGGAGCAGAATCACGCTGAGGCTTTGACAACCGCACAACGACCGGGAAAAGCAAGGGCGGGGAAATGTCCTGCGGCGTAAGGGTCCGATTCCATGAGAATCTTGAGCCCGAGAGGAGACAAGCTAAATGCACACGATCCAATGACGATGGTGGTTCTCGTATTGGGAATTCGGTGATAGACTAGTAGACTCGTCTGACTTCCCAGAAAGGACAGTATAATCTCGATGACTCGTAAGAGTAGAGAAGCATAAGAACAAGTCGGCGGTTGAAGTAGATACAGCCTAATATGCCAGAAAGGCCATCTATCAAAGCTCAAACTTACATTCATCAGGCTAGCTATGGTTCGGATTGCGCTTGCAGGAGGCTCTGGGGGTGTGGGACGAGAGATTATGGATGCCCTTCTTGCCACTGGAAAACACGAGATCACAATAATCTCTCGAAAGGTAACTAAGTGATACGAAGTCCTCAGGGAGGTGCTAATGAGTCAATAGGAGGCAAATATTCCAGATTTACAATCACGAGTATCATGGCTTGTTGCAGATTATGCTGATGCCGCGAGGCTGGTGGATATTCTGCAAGGCGTGCACACAGTGCTCTCATTCATCGTGGTTGCTCAGGACAAGGGAAACTTATCGCAGCGAAACTTGATTGATGCATGCGTCAAGGCAGGCGTCAAACGCTTTGCTCCTAGTGATTGGGCCGGGTTCGTCTACCTCGGTCCCTGTGCCTTGGTACCTATATTTGAGACACACACTAACATTCAACACTGCCAGAGCTTCCACTAACGGGCTCCCGTGGTATGCGGGTAAAACTGCGATAGAACAGTATCTGAAGAATATCAATAAGGCTGGAAAGGTATGTCCTCCAGCTCCAGTTGAGGAGCCAGCTAGTTAATGTGAGATTTGGCATTGTTGCTAGGTCCTTGAATACTGCTGTTTCCGGCCAGGCATGCTCATGAACTATCTCGCCTTCCCTCAGAACACAACCAAGTATGCAGATATCTGGGGCATCCACATCGACATGGAGCATCGTCGGGCAATCATCCTAGGTGATGCCAAGAATCCCGGCTATTTCAGCATGACGACGATGGAAGACGTAGCGAACATTGTTGCCAAAGCCGTTGAGTATGAAGGAGAATGGCCAACAGTGGGAGGGATAAGGGGCGACAACATCTCCCAGCAAGAGCTAATTCTGTTGGGAGAAAAGATTCGAGGTACTGTTTCCCCCGCCGTCTCCTTGAATTCACTACCTAAGGTACTCTACTGACATGGTCTACACAATGCAGGTGGAAGATTTGCTGTCGAAACCATTAAATCTGTGCAAGCTCGGGCTGGCAGACTGACTGCCACTTGGCATCCACGAATGGAACATCCTACGGTTCCTGAGGAGTTGAGAGAGTCGTCGGCAAAGATTTTCACTGCCAAGACGATAGTCTCTATTTATCAAGGTAGTTGGGAGGTGTCTGATGAGTGGAACCAGATTTTTCCCGACTACAAGTTCACGAAAATTCGGGAATTCCTTGAAAAGTGGTGGACGGATGCGGAATGACAATTGTTAACGAGAGGATTGTTACATGCATTATATGTATCGTCTTGATGATGTTAATGAGGCCCAATTCAAGATATGGGTGCTTCGCCAGATTCGTCACCAGACTTGTCAGGAATCCTGTTCATTTAAGCAGGCAAACTTTGATCATCGGTTGCAGAATTATTCAACGGGCGGTTTTATCTAACAGAGAAGGAAAAAACCCGCAGAAATGCCCCAGCCAATGGGGATCGTGACAACGGTTCAACGAAACCTCACAGCTCGTACCATCATAAAATAATCGAGATAGGTACTTACCCTACATTTGATTGAAAAATGTATCGGACGTTATTTTTTTGTCAGAGGTGCCAAGCAACAAACAGAGGTACGAGTAATTACGCAGCTGACCCGCACGTGTCACTGCGGCCTCAGGCACAAAGACCAAGGTAAACGGACTTGCAACGCTCTTATATTACAGAAATGTTTGCTATCCTATACTGTTGTAAGACCTGAAGCAACTAACTACCTAGCTAGTTCACATATTGTCATGCCAGTAATTCCAAGTTGATCGGCATTTTGGTTTGCTCAGTTGGAGACATCAACTCGGGTTTCACTTCTGTTCGGCCGGCTTCTCCAGCTCTACGCTCGTGGTTTCAGTGGCTGGCCCTGGAGAAGAAGACGCCTCTTTGCTTCCGCTTTCTAGCCGATACTCGGTGTTGAGCTGGTCGCGCAGCTTGTACGCCTTGAGCGCGATGGCCAGCACGACACCAAAGGCGGCAAAGCCAATGGATCCCTGCCAAACAATCTTCAAGCTCGATACGTACAGATCAATAATCTTCTGGTGAAGAGTCGCATTGTCCGCAAAAGAGGCCACAAAGGCGCGAGTCGCGTGTTGGTATGCAGCGCCGCGAAGCAACAGCTCACGCACTGAGGCATCAGAGACGGAGCGTGCCACCTTGTCAGCGTGGGCGTTGAAGATGGCTGACGGGATGGCAACGCCCCAGATGGATCCCAGATTGCGCAAAAACGTCCACGTTGCGGTGGCGAGTGCGACTTCGGACTCTGGCAGGCTCGCCAGGATTGCGGGCAGACAGCTGGTGAAGACGAAGCCGCAGCCGAAGCCAAAGATGATCTGGAAACCGACCCAGCGGCCCGTCGACGAGTGCTCGTCAAGCATGGTGAAGAGGCCACAACCAATGGCCATGAGCCCAAAACCGATATAATGCCATCGCCGGTACCGACCAGTCTTTGTAATCATCACGCCCGAGATGATACCGGCGGGTGCCGTCGTCGTGGCAATGGGAAACAGCATGACAGCGGATCTAGCGGGAGTGGCATTGAGCACGGCTTGGAAGTACACGGGCAGGAAGTAGCAGACCCAGAAGAGGAGGATGCTGTGGACGAAGCTGATGGCCAGCGTCGCAGCCGCTGTTCGATTGCCAAACAGACGCAGGGGCATCACGGGCTCCTTGACCCATGGAGCTGCCTCGTATCCGATGAAGCCGATGAGACCGACGAAGCCCAGTACCAACGGAACGATGGTCCGCCACGATGACCAAGCGTGCGTAGTTCCTCCCCAGGTGAGAGCCAACAGCGTCGAAGTGACTGAAGCCGTTAGGATGGCATATCCAGCCCAATCAACGCATGCGAGGCGCTCGGCAACGGTTCCCTGGCGCGGGTTTCGCATCCTGAGAAGCACCAAGACCAAGGCAAGCGTCACGCCGGAGATGGGCAAGTTGAGGTAGAAGATCCAGCGCCAGGTGACGTGCTGGGTGAAAGCACCACCAATGATGGGGCCAACCACGGCGGCAATGGCCCAGACGGAGCTGATAATGCCTGCATATTGGCCTCGCTCTCGAAGCGACACCAGATCGCATACGACGACTTCGGACAGGGTTGCAATACCGCCTCCTCCCAAGCCCTGGATTGTTCGCCCGGCAATCAGCATGCCCGTGCTCGTAGCGGCGCCTGAGATGGCGCTTCCCGCGGCGAACAAGATCAGCGACGTCACGGTAGCTGTTCGGCGGCCAAAGATGTCGGCGGCCTGGCCAAACAGCGGCGCGGACGTTGTCGCCGCGAGGAGGTAGGAGTTGATGATCCATACGTAGAGCTCACCAGAGTTGAGCTTGGCCGTGATTGTCGGGAGGGCAGTCGAGATGATGGATGTGTCCAAAGCGACGAGGAATGTCACACAGCTAATGGCTACAAAAATGAGCCAGAAGCGAGCATCCTTGGGCGGCGCCTCGGGCTCGATAGTAACTGGAGCTGGCGCTGTCCCTTTCTCAGCGTCCATGGTGATCTAGTTCGTTGGGTGGATGAAGTATGATGCGATGAGAAGTTCAGACTTTTCTCCCCCTTTTGTCGTGTATGTGAGGACCAGACTCCAGAATGGCCCTGAAAATTGCAGCGAATTCCCTGCATTGTTCGGCGACTTTCTATGCCATTGGAGAGTAGCATTGAGTTAAAAAGCCCCGATCAATGGGGGAGATGAATGCCCAATATGTATCAGGCTTTAGGCGTTGTGATACCAGTATGATACCTTAGGTAGTATCAAAAGATGAGTGGCGCCATGAGCGTCGGAAAGTCTCGATGTGGATGAAGTGTAAGGAATGCAAGATGAGGAGCTGCAAGACGAGCTCATACAAATACACGTTGTGAGAGAAGAGGGTGGAGGATGCACTGCTAATTGGTAGAGGAAGAATGTCGATGCGGGACTTGATGATTTCCAAGCGAAAGTACTAGCTGAGATGACAGGTACGGCGAGAAGCCCTTAAATACCAAAGTCAACGTATCAAGCTGCAATGGACGCTCGAATCAATTCGAGCACGGTCTGGGCTTACAGTGACAGGTGCCGAAGGCATAGTCACATACTTCTCTCCCAGAAGATCCTTGCGTGAAGAGAAGGAGCTTAGAGCTTACTACTATTACTACTCGGCAATGGCTACGAGCTTCAGCTCAACCGTGGTTGCTAAGCGAATCCATAGAAAACCGCCGAAGGAGCCGTTCAATCAGCTCTGAATTGGCCATAGATCCGGGCGAGTATTGGGTACTAGAGAGAAGAGATTCTATTATTCGAAATGTAATCAATGATAAAAAGGAAGAGTCATCATGGCTGCAGAATCCTAGCAATCCCTTCAATTGTCCAATTGTATCATCACAACCAGAACCATGCATCTCATCGACTTTACCAAGTTTGCAAACATCGTAGACGGCACCCGTCGCTCGTCTGAGAGTTTCTACACTGGCACAAACGCGGCGACTGGATCATCGCTATGGCAGACCCCTGTTGCTACAAGCCAAGACGTCGAAGATGCGGTTGTCGCTGCGCGAAAGGCATTTGGTTCCTGGGCAGCGAAAACGTACAAGGACCGGACTGAGCTGCTCGAAAGGTTTGCCGATATATTTTTGGCCCATGCAAACCAGTTTATCGAGCTGCTAGGTGCAGAAACGGGTCGAAGTGTATGGGATAAGTAACTCTGCTTGACCAAAACATGGCTTATATCGTGTCTAGGCTCAAGTGAATGCGATTGAGGTACATTGGGCGGCGAACTGGTTTAGATACCCATGTTGGTAAATTGGTGCTGTTGGTGGCTGGGCTGGGCTGACCATAACGAATAGCAAAGTATGAAATACCAGAGAAGAGGCAAGAAGATGAGACGAAATATACGATTGTCCGATACGAGCCTCTGGGGGTCGTGGCAGCGATATGTCCATGGAACTGTGAGTCTGGTTGCTTCAAGTACTACAGTTTGATGCTGGCTAAACATCTGCCCTCAGTTCCCTTGATGCTCGGTATGCCCATTCCAGCTGCAACTCATCGTGAATCTGTCTGATGAATGCAGCAATTGGCAAAATTGCCCCAGCGATAGCCACAGGAAACTGTGTCATCGTGAAGCCATCGTATGCTCTCCCAGTGCCGGAAAGGTACCCATCAATGATGCAGCTTCTGATTAGAAACAGGCCATTTGCCCCGTACACGGCGTTAAAATTGGTTGAGTTGGCTCAGCAGGTATTTCCTCCAGGAGTAGTACAAGCTTTGGGAGGAGACGATCATCTAGGTCCCCAACTCGTCCGTCATCCAGGAATTCAAAAGATATCATTCACTGGGTCAACCATTGCTGGCAAGAAGATTATGGAGGCCTGTGCCGGGACGGTCAAGAGGCTGACTTTGGAAATGTAGGACAACTCATCTGATGCCCCCCCCTCTCCTTTTTGAGTCTTGCAGCGAAAGCTGAAAAAGAGAAATAGGGCCGGAAATAACCCATCGATTGTTCTTCCAGACGTTGACATCGAGAAAACAGCTCCTTTGATAGCTGCTGGCCTATGGTTCAACGCAGGTCAAATCTGTCTCGCTAGCCGCCGATTATACATCCACGAAACCATCTATGAGAGCTTTGTTGACGCACTTGCACGAGCCACAAACTCCGCTGCCAAAGATGTCGTGGCCAATGTGGGCCCTGTGCAGAACTATATGCAACTGAAGAAATTGCAGGCGTTGTTTGAAGATATTTGCAAGCGGGGATACAAAATCAGAACCGAACAGGCGGGGATACGCGATGGGGAGGGGTTTTACGCCTTTCCTACGATTGTGGATAATCCGCCCCCTGATTCGACCATTGTTAAGGAGGAACACTTTGGTAAGCCTGCTGGCAGAGTACCACTGAGGAATGATTGCTGATAATGACTAATGCCAGGCCCCGTCATCCCATGTATACCGTTTTCTGACGTTGATGAAGCAATTCGTCTTGCCAATAACACGGAAAGTGGGCTCGCGGCGAGCATCTGGACGAACCAAATTGAACTTGCCGAAGACATTGCCAGGAGGCTAGAGGCGGGGAATATCTTTATTAATGGGCCACCTCAACCAGATCCGTTTGTCCCCTTTGGGGGCCACAAACAGAGCGGTATCGGGGTTGAGTATGGGCTTGAAGGCTTGTTGAGCTACTGCCAGATCAAGTCGATATACAAGTATCAATGAGCCGGTGGCAGCGAGTGTGGTTCTGCTTTTGAGAGAAACAGGGGGCTTTGTTGGCGCAAATGGGCTTGGATGAGTCATAATCGGCACTTGCTCCTCCTACCCTTCAAACAGCGTGCAGAGGATGACATTCTGTCTCCTGTGATTTTCCTCAAACCAACGGTGAGCCGCCGCTGTTACGAAAGTCCAGTATCTTGGACTTACATCCTTTTAGTAAGCTACTCCCGTATATCGCATATCTACTCACTTGCCTCTGGCATGGAGCCATCCCCTCCCCTCTGGTGAATGCACGGGTAATCCATCGAATCACCAACCTGGTCAAACCATGCCGCCTTGACTTGTAATATCAAACCATCGGCGACTTTCCATAACGAGAATCGAATGGCACTGCCGTTGGCATCATGCTTCTACCCGAACCGCTGGTGCAGCGAAGTTGGCTTAAAAAAGACATGCTTGCCACAGAGCAGACATGGAAGGTTTTTGTTTTTCTTCAAAGTCACGTCACATGATCGCCGAAATGGATGCATTAAACTGGTGGTTAATACAGAACAGCCTCACACCTCAAAGGGTGGCACTGGCTAGCGCTTTCGTCTACTTTGTCGTTCCGCGCATCCTCAGTGTAAGCTGATATTTCCCCTTGAGGGGGAATGTTATGCTGACTCCGCCAGTTTCTAAAAACACTTTTTTCACCCATCCAGAAAGTTCCGGGCCCTAAACTCAACAAAATTACATCATGGCCGTTTACTCTGTCAGTGCTAAGGGGAGCAAGGTATGACTTGTACACCTCACATTGACAACAAAGTCATTGATCATTGACAGCTGTTTAGCCATCACTTTGCGGACAGGCTACATAAAGAATATGGCCCCATCGTCGTATTGGCACCGGACATGATCTCCATCTCCGACCACGCTGAGGTGAAGCGCATCATCCAGACGCAGGACTGGCACAAGTCAGAAGCTGTCTATGGCAACTTCAGGCAGGATCCCAGGCGTCCCACGCTGATTGCTTTTACCGACAAAGCTGCCTATTCAGTGCGGAAGCGCATGATCTCGTCCATGTTCGGCATACGTTATATCCGCAGTATGCAACCACTGATGCTGGAATGCATCAATGTTGCTGTCGATAAGCTCGATGCACAATGTGGAAAGCAGCCCGTTGAGGTGGACATGCAGCATCTCATCCAGAGTTTGGCTGTCGATATTATTGGCGTCACCACATTTGGTCAGAGCTTCAACGTCGTGCAGAACGGCTCACACCCGCTGCCGGACCAGATAAAAAAGGCGTTGAAGTTAGCTGGCGTGCTGATGCTGGTGCCGTGGATCCGAAACATTCCTTTCCTGCCGGCTCGTGATCCCTATGTCGACAAGTTCACGTCCGATGCAGTGGAAAATCGCAGGGCAATCCTCAAGACGAGCAACAAGCGGGATTTGCTGCAGAAGCTCGTAGAAGCGGGCGATGATTCCGAGGACTCCGTCTTTCGCCGATCGGACATTCAAGATGAGGCTGTTATCTTGTTGACTGCGGGCAGTGAAACCACAGCCAACGCGGAAATATTCACCCTCATCATGCTGACGAAAAACAAGGATAAGATGGCCAAGCTTGTGGCCGAGGTCGACAAGTGGTATCCGCCGTCAGACCCTGACAAGGTTGTTGATTGCGAGTATAGCTTTACGGGAATGACCTACCTTCAAGCTTGCATCGATGAGACGATGCGCCTTGTGCCCGGCCAAGCGACGGGCAGCCCTCGTGAGTGTCAGAAAGAGGAGAAAGTTTTAGGCTACAGCATCCCCAAGGGGACCACCGTCTTCCCATGCACCCAGAATGTTCACATGGATGAGAAGGTCTGGCCTCACGCAACCGAATTCTTGCCGGAGCGCTGGCTGGACATTTATGCTGGAGGAAAGGTGAACGAAGTTCCCTATTGGCCCTTCTCCGCCGGTAGTCGCGTGTGTATCGGAAAGCATTTCGCGTTGCAGGAGATGCACATGACGCTGGTCAGCCTTTTCCGGCGCTTCGAGTTCGAGTATGTGCCTGGGCAGGATGAGACGACAGTGTTTCGGGTTGCGCAGCAGCTTCAAGCTCATCGATACATGATTAAGGTGAAGCGCCGCAGCTTCTAATGCCGCAGCAAGGGTGCCACTAGAAGTTTTCACACACATGTACGTTAATTGTAAGCTCGGAATATGACTATGACTGGATAGAGACGGTAGCCAAGGAATATTATCCAGCTGTGCTTACAGTCCTGTGTTGACACGACCAACTGCAATATTCCGACTTTGGCTTACCGACATTCCAATAGTAATGCGCAAACCGCGACCATCGATTTTCCGTCAACTGCGGTCCTAAATGGCGATTACATATCACACAATCCACACTCTTGGAATCCATGTCACTTATAGCACAAATTGCCATATGAAGTGAAGTAGCGGCGTGGATCAATCTACAAGTACCTAGCCAAGGTCCGATACTACCCCAACTTCAACAAGCGAAGATACATTGTCGGCGATATTTCACTGAATAGTCCATGGGAGCCGTATATCATATAACGGAGCCTGTTTGTATATAAACACCATGTTATGCTTCATACGATTCATGCCGGACGTACATAGCTGGTTTCTAGCCGAAGTTACACCCAGGACACGCCAACACGATGCGTTCGTTTGTGAAGGCCAACGTTGATTTCTTCTCTGCAGAGAGAAAGGAGAACTATATACACTCTCTGCCAGAGTTGGTTGACTTCAATGCTGTTCAAAACCCCAATCACCTTCTTTGCATCCAGGCCCGATCAAACGCACCATGGGTCAAAATCACCAATGCTCAATTCAAGGTCGCGATTGACCAATGCGCCACATGGATTGCGGAAAACGTCAAGCTGCCCGAGGCTAGGACAAAGCATGACCTTACAGGGAGACTGCCGGTTGCTCTGCTAATGGAGAGTGACTTTGGTCTCCTGGTGCACCAGTTTGCTCTTGTGTCTATGGGCATTCCCGTGCGTAAATCCATTCCGAGCCTCCTCCGTGCTTCTCTGACTTGGCTAGCCACTTGTCCTCTCCGCTCGTCTGAGTCCTGAAGCCATCTTCCACCTCCTGCGAAGTACTGAAGCTTCATCTCTCATTGTTTCTCAAAGGGTCGCCATGGTCACCAAAGGAGCTTTTGGGAATGTCAAGACCATTGACTTTCATGTTGCTCAGCCGTTCAACACTTTCTGCAATGTCCCGGCAGACAAAAGCGTCAGGAGGCAGTCGGTTTACCCGGATAACATTGACGCCAACATTGTGCTTCTGCACTCCTCTGGAACTACAGGCCTTCCGAAGCCAATCGCTCTGACCCACAGACAGCTCATGTTTTCCGTCAGTCACGGTGACTTCGAAACAGAAGAGGAGGCTCAAGGAATTGTCATCTCTACATTGCCCCTGTTCCATGGCTTCGGGCTTCTTGCACCAGGACTCTCGATGGCCATTGGAAAGACAGTGTGCTTTCCCGCCTCGGACGAAGTTCCCGATGCTCAATCAATTGTCGATCTTATCAACATGTCTGGCGCAACTGGCATGCTGACTGTGCCTTTCCTTCTCGAAAACATGGCTGCTCTGCCGAATGAAACCGGTCTGAGGGCTCTGGCCAAATTGGACTTTGTTGGAACCGGAGGAAGTGCTCTGAGTGCTGACTTCGGAGCATCTGCGTCAGCTGCGGGCGTCAAGCTACTGAACCTCTACGGGACAACTGAAACGGGCCCGTTGACGAAGACATTTGCGCCTAAACTGGGTTACGACTGGAAATACTTCAGACTCCGACAGGATATGCTGTTCAAGATCACGGAGCTCCCCCGGGTTGACGGCGAGAAAAGGTTCAGGCTGACGGTATTCCCATTTGGTGCCGATAAGCCATTCGAGATTGCCGATCAACTCATTCGAAGCGAGAAGTTCCCCGAGACGGATTTTGCCGCTGTCGGACGCGACGACGATGTCGTTGTTCTTGCAACTGGCGAGAAGGTCAACCCATTGTTATTGGAAACCGCCCTGACCGAGTCTGGACTGGTCAAATCAGCGATTGTATTTGGCGAGAACCAGTTCCAGATAGGTGTCGTCGTCGAGCCTGCAACTCCTCTCAATGCCGACCAGAAGGAGGAGTTCAGGGAAAAGATTTGGCCTATCATTGTACGCGTAGGAGAACGCATGGACACCACCGCGAGAATCTACTCACCCAATGCCGTGATTGTCGTTTCGTCACCCGTCACAATCCCGAGAACGGACAAAGGATCAATTGCTCGAAAAGAGGTCTTCCAACTGCTCGAAAGGGAAATTTCACAGGTGTATGAGGACCTCGAGAACGGTTCCATTGAAGAAACACCACTCGACTACGATAAACTCGAGCAAGAACTCAAGGAACTGATTCAGAAACGACTCAAACTGAGAGTCCATCCTGGGAAATGGACAGTTGATGACAATTTGTTTCATCTGGGCCTCGACTCTCTACAAGCCACAACGCTGCGACGCATCCTTCTTTCAGCTGCTTCAAGAACGCCCCCAGACGTCATCGGGAAGGATTTTATCTATGTAAATCCCTCCGTCAAAGCCATCGCAAACGCTCTGAGACCTGCCAACGGCCCCATTGGCACAGAGAGCGCATCGGTTGCACAGCAAGTAGATGATTATGCTCAGCAGTTTTCCATCAAGGGCCTTGAAGTGCAAGATATAGTGCCAAAAGCTTCTCCCAAGCTTATCCGGGGAGCAGTGGTGCTTCTGACAGGCAGCTCAGGTGGCCTAGGATCCCACGCGCTGGGGACACTTGCCGAGTCCACCGAAGTTGCCAAGATCGTCTGCTTGCAACGAAAGCGGCCAGGCACCGTCATCAACCCCATTCCAGGGGCAGCCAAGGTCGACAGAGCCGCTATTGAAGCCAAGGGCATCAAATTGACCGACGATCAATGGGCAAAAATTACGGCGCTCGAAATTGATCCAACCATAGACAATTTGGGGCTTCCTGCGATGGTCATGGGCATGGTGTCGAAGACGGTCACCCACATCTTGCACGCAGCTTGGCCCATGGATTTCCACATGCGGCTGCCATCCTTCGGCTACCAGTTTTCATACCTCAAGAATCTTTTGAAAATCGCTGTTCAAGCGCCGCAAAAGGTCCGTTTTCTCTTTGTCTCGTCCATTTCCGCCCTCGCCAAGCTAGGGCTCATCACTCCTGGAAGGCCCATTCCAGAAGAGCCCCTGGATGTGGAAAGCGCCGCCTGTGGCATCGGATACGCCGACGCAAAGTTGGTTTGTGAGAAGATTCTCGAAGAGGCAGCCTCACTCTACAGCAGCAATGTGGAGGTAGTAATCGCCCGATGCGGACAGCTGAGTGGCGCTCGGAAGACGGGAGCATGGAACGTCAGTGAGCAGATTCCTATGCTTATCCGCACCTCTCAGGGCCTAGGAGTTCTGCCCATATTGGAAGGAGTATGCACCTTTCCTACCTCACCCCATTCCATGACTGTCAACGAGTATACACGCCCCTCGGTCACGACTCGATAAGCACTAACTTTTGGTACCACAGACTGTTTCCTGGATCCCGGTAGATGATGCTGCAGCAACGGTGGCAGAACTTCTATTCGCTCCAGACGCTCCAGGCCTGGTCACGCACGTAGAGAACCCGGTCAGACAATCCTGGTCCGAGGTCTTTCAGATCATCGGTAACGAGCTCCACATCACAAAGACGCTCTCCTTTGACGACTGGCTGGGGGAGGTCATATCAACGGCCGAAAGGGACGTCGAGGATTATCCCGTAAGGAAGCTGTACGAGTTCTTCAAGCTTTACTTCCGTATCGCGTCTTCAGGGGCAGTTGTCATGGGGACTGATGTGAGCCGTAAGAACTCAGCTACACTACGTTGTCTCAAGGCCCTGGATAGAGGAACCATTGCTGGATATGTCAGATACTGGAGATCGGTAGGCTATCTGAGGCAGTGAATAGGCTTTCGGTACAATGCACATCTACATCTAATTCAAGAGATGCTCTCCTGAACATGCATCAGGTAGTCTCAATACAATCATAACACACAGACTACATTGTATCATGGCCAACATACCTCTTCTCTTGACCGATGTATTTTCTGATACGCATGATGTCACGTAGTTCTTCCAAGAGATCCGAGTAAGTTCATGTAATCCACCGAATGCACCGACAGTCAAGGATCATCGGATCAATTCATCGGCGACTAATAGACGCGGAGTTCCATGGATAGGAATTGCAGTCTTATGGATGCCAGTTCGGTGGTTTCTTACGGACAAATTGGATCACCTTGGCCTAGCATCCTCTAATTTACATGGATGTTCCAGCTGCCTGGCCTATTCTAAGATTGGCGAATCATCTCAAGCTGGTGCCATTGATTGACGTATGCACCCCTGTCTCTACGTGTCGATGTCCCGCATACTTTGTGGAATGCCATTTTGGTGCTCCACGGGGAGAGCCGTGTACTTGTGATATTTGTTCAATGAATGCGTAATTGCCCATTTTTAAGAAGAGCCCAAACTTGACGCGAGACTTCTAGCCGCCTGTGCCAACCCCACAGCCAGGCCCAACACCATACTCTCCTCGAGGGAAGAGGGTATCAATCGGAAGAAATACCAAGGATGTCAAACAAGAATTTGTAGCCTGGAGCCACCCACTCTTCCCATTTCGCCATCCCCGGTGCAAGCGTCAGGTCGAAAATGTGTTGCTGACCCGGTACCGGGATGAACCCGTGTCTGATACCCTGTTTTCTCAGAGCATCAACAAAGTCTACCGAAGAGTGGAAGGGGACAACTTCATCCTCATCGCCGATGATGACAAACGTCGGTGTGCGATAGGTGCCGAGGCGGACCTGAGCCAGCGGGCTGATAGCTGTAACTCGCTCGGGCTCAGGAGCGTGGAAGGTGTTTCCATCAGTAGGAACACCATTTAGTAAAAGGGACACACCGTTCTGTTCTTTGACAAGAGCCAGCACCAGCTCTGAGCGGGGATCTCCTGGTTCAAGCCAGCCCAGACCGGTTGTATCAGTACTACTGAATGCGTGACTCGTTGCCTGTACGTCTGCATGAGTAATGATGATATGTGGAGCGACGAAAAGAATGAACATACTGTTTGCGTGCCTAAAGCCTTTCGGATCTCGGACATTGACATTGTGCGGGAATGGTAGTCTTTGCCCATTCTTAATGAATCATCTTTTATTAATTGTTAGCGAAGTTGCGAAAGTCTTTCCAATGGAAATGTCCAAACATACCAGAAGGATCGTAATGTGTAGGGCAGTAAAATGCCAAAATAGCCAAAGGAGGAGGCAAACCTGCGGCTGGAGCAGTCCAAGCAGTAGTCATTGCCAAATGCCCTCCTGTTGACCAGCCGATGACGACAATCTTTGAGCCATCCACGCACATGCCTGCCTCTCGCAGCAGCAATGGAACCTCTTTTCTTGCCCAGGCATAGGCATCTCGAACATCTGCCATAGGTCCATCAATGACATTGACGTGAGGGCAAAGTCGATAGTCTAGGCTAATGGGCAATAAGCCATTTGCTAGGAGAAAGGATGTCTGGGACGGCCGAATGGCTTTCCTCGAGAGCGTCAAATGGCCGCCTCCGTGGATCATGAGCGCTATCGATAATGGAATATGTCAGTTGACTTATTTCAGGGATGAGTTAGCCAGCTACCGCGTACCTATGGGCATAGCGTCCGAGGGTGGCTCTAGCGGAATGAACATGTCTGCCAGAATCTGGATGCCGTCGATTTCTTTGTAAGTTACCGTGTGAACGCGGTGTCTTGCGTAGTGCGGTCGTCTCAAAGGCTTCTCTAGATGTCCGTTTGTCTTGCTGGCATAGTTGTAGGCGTGGTCTTTCACTTGACCGCTCACATTGCTATTGCTGCATCCAACATGAAGGCCGTTTCTCAGCCCACTGGCTTGAGCGACTCGGCCATTCGCAAGTCCATTGACACGTCTGTTTGTGGACTGCGGTAGGTCCTGTTTCCGTACATCAATTGAGTCTGTGCCTTGTGATGGACCCCCTTGTTCAAGCTCGCCCACTTGCATTGTGAGCAAGTCACTTGGCGAAACTTCAATTCCGAACTTAACTCGCAACTCATCGGCAAGTTCAACTGAAGACAGTGAGTCTAGGCCTAGACTACTGAAACTTTCCCCTTTGCGAATCTCAGACGCCGGAAGACCAATATAACTTGCTATAAGTACCTTCGCGTCGTCGAAATTGTAAGCTGGTCCTTCAGACTTCGCCGGCAGCGAATCAACAGGAAGGACAGAATTGCCTGCAGCGATAGACTCACCAGTGCGAATGCAATGCATCACACCGGACGCAGCTGGGCCCTCGGCTTGCTGAGCTTTGATCATGACGGACTTTGAGTAGTTTTTGTCAAGCAATTCTTCGAGTATGCTTGCCTTGATCTTGGTAAAACTTATCTGCGACCCAAGAATGACGAGCCTGCCTTCAGGAGAGAATACAAAGACGTCTCCAATGGCTTGTCGATCACCCTTCATACCGAACATGGCGTACACACTCCAGCGTCTTTGGGTCTTGAAGTCGCAAGGGAGAATTGTCATGTTCTCGATGCTCGTCGCAACAAAGATCTCGTGGCCTACAGTGTTGAGGCTTGAGTTGATCAACAGGCCGAGAACCTGTATGAATGTATCCAGAGATATCGCGTCCATAAAGCGGTCGACAGTGCTATCGCAGTTCGTCGACGCTTCAGCTGGGACCTCGATCTCAGCGATAGCTTGATCTTCAGACAAAGTGATCGAGGAGATACCCCTGAGAAGTTCAGCATACTCAACAACTCTCGAGAACACAGCATACGCCGTTCTTCTCTTCAGGTGTTCTGCGTTTGGATCCTTGAGGAGGAGAGCCATGCGGTCCGAGATGAGCGCCTCGTATATACGAAAGTCGGGCGCCTGTGATAAAGCAGCAAACTGTCCAATCGCATGCATCGTCCTTACAGACTTTGCATCGCCTTTCTTTGAGCTGTTGACTGAGAAATTCCATGCACCATCAGCAGTTGAGTCTAGTTTTTTTGCCAACACGACTCTCACATCACGGCTGTTGTCGCATCCCAGGCCGTTGTAGAAGACAATCTCGCGGAATTGGATCGTGTGCTCGTTAAAGTCAAAACCTCTCTCCTGAGCACACATGACGGCAATTTCCATGTACAAGGAAGCTGGACAAAGTGGCCTTTGGCGCACAGCGTGGCCTTTGACTATGTTGCTGTATTTTTCACACCGCCTGAGGAGCTGGAACTCGTCGCCTGTGGCCGATACTTTGACGAAGCTCACAAGTCGAGATCGCTGCTGAAGCACCTTGCTGTCGGCATGCTGGACTTCCGTCACGCGATCAACATGTTCGAGCCAATGGTGAGATGGTTGGAACGAAAATGGCGGCAGCCAGATGTGGTCGAGTTGTGAGTCTCCCGGGGAGAGAAAACCCCACCAGGAAATTGAATGGCCTTGTCTCCATAGAGCAGCCGTTACATTGGAGACGGCCGCTGTCGAGCCACTCAATGATTGAAAGCTGTGTATCTCAGGCATTGCGACAGCTTTCTTTGCCATAGGGATGATCGGAGTATGCCATCCTGCCTCTAACCAGGTGCATGGGCCAAGACGGCGCTCAAGACGCCGAATGGCATGTGTAAAATAGACTGCGTGTCTCGAATGCTCTGCAATGTACTTCGGTGTGATGCTAAGAACAGGCGACTCCGTACATGTCTCTAGCGGAATAAGAGGCTCATTGAACGTTAGGTTATTGGCGAACTTGATTAGATCTGGGAGCAACGGCTCTGTCAATCTCGAGTGAAAGCCGTGGCTCACGTCGAGACGCTGATGTCGCGTGCCTTGAAACTGCGGATTGCTGTCTATAAGCTTTTCAACTCTCGCAATAGATGCTCGCTTTCCAACAACAACATGAGCGCTAGGGCCGTTGTGGCAGGCGATCTCAAGGTCATCTTCCACGACTGTAGTTTGTGAGCTTGCAACAATCTGTTGCACGGTCTCGAAATCCGAATAAATCGCCAACATGCATCCTGATTCTGAGCCCCAATTTCTCTCTATCAATAGAGCTCGCTTTGCGACCAGACCCAGGGCATCCTCCAGTGACAGCACGCCGCATACAGCCAACGCCGTCAATTCGCCGAGACTGTGACCGATCACTGCGTCAACCTGCAATCCGCCTTCTAGCCAACTTCTCGCACAGGCATATTGAACAGCGAATGTGCCCGCATGGAGAATGACAACGTCTGTGACGGCGTCGGTCTGAATAAGTGAAGACATGATGTCTGAATAGCCCAAGCTTCGCAGTATGTCATTGCAGTTCTCTAGATAACGGCGGAACTGGGGATATAATTCGCAGAGCGTCGGGTCGAGGCCGATCTTCGTCCTAGATTGACCTGAAAAGGCCAGAACAACCGGCATTCGTGTCTTGGGAGACTCAACAATGCCTTCTACCACACCCGTGTGCAGTTGTCTGGTCAGGTCGGACAGGCTATGTGCAGAGGTGGACCATCGATAGCGGTGGTGTTTTCTGCGTTCGCTCAATGTGAAGGCTACGCTGCCAATGCTCAAGGCTTTTCCGGGACCCTGAAAGTAAGAGGCCAGTCGGATGGCTGAGTCTCTCAGAGCATCTTTTGTATGCGCACTCAGAAAGACTGGGTAAGTCGGCGCATCCGCTCTCGGTCTTGCTATCTCAGCGGTCCATTCTGCACAAATCAGCGCCGCATTGCTCCCTGAGGCCCCATAACTGTTGACACAGGCCATGCGTATCTTTGGATCCCATGGCATGAGCTGAGCGGCAATCATCATGTTATCTGGCTCAAGGGCAGGAATTTTGGGATTCAGCGTCTTGAATCCAGCTTGCGGAGGAATGGCTCTGTGAGCAAACATTGTGAGGACCTTCAGAAGGCTGGCAACTCCAGCAGCAGTTTCACTGTGTCCTACATTGGCTTTGAGAGACGCAATGTGCACCACTGATCGCCGCGATGGCCCTCCAAAGACTTCGCGAATGCTGGAGACTTCGATAGGATCGCCGACCTGAGTACCTGTTCCGTGTGACTCGACATATGTCACCTGATCTGGCTCAATGTTGGCAATATTGAGGATTTGACGATAGAGCGCCCTCTGAGCATCTCCATGCGGAACTGTGATGCCCTGAGACAAGCCCCCCTGGTTTGTAGCTGTCGCAGAAATGACGCCCATAATGTGATTCCCGTCAGCAATTGCTTGCTTGAGTGGCTTCAATACAACGAGCCCGACTCCGTCTGCACGGCAATAGCCATCCGCTGATTCATCAAATGGTTTACACTGGCCCGTTGTACTGAGAAATCCCGCTCTGCCGAGATCAATGTAGTTGTGAACTCCGGTAAGGATATTCACACCGCCTGCAAGGGCCATGGAGCAATCCCCAGACTGAATGGCCCTAATTGCGTGATGAACAGCAACCAGCGACGCCGAGCATGCCGTGTCAATGACCTCGGACGGCCCCGTCCAGCCAAAGTAATGGCTGATCTTGCCTGAAAGAAAAGCTCGAATGGTCCCTGTTGCTGCAAATGCAGAGGGAGCGTATGCGTTGGTGTTCTCGTTATACTCGGTATAGCTTGCGCCAATGAAGCAGCCTATCGGATCGCCATTTGCTCGGGCATGATGATGAAGGTAGCCACTGGAGTCCAGAGCCTCGTACGCACACGTGAGCAAAAGCCGCTGCTGGGGATCCATATATGCCGCTTCCTTTTCACTTATGCCAAAGAAGCCATGATCAAATTCATCGACGCAATCAACGAAATTTCCGAACCATTGTCGTCTTGTGGTCCAGTCCTTGTCCTGTGATGCCCGAAAAGACTCTTCGAGCCTGACCCGATCTTGGCGCAGCGTTTCCAGCCGCGATTCGCCTCGAGAAATGAGATCCCATAGTTCGTCGAGGGTATTTGCTCCTGGTAATCGACAAGCCGCGCCTACTACGGCGACCGAATCGGAAGGAAAAGTAGCCGGTCTTGAGCTATTAGCACCATTTATCCGTCGCTTTGCATCCTCCGTGCTGCTCATGACATCCACCTTGGTAATTTCGATGCCAATCTTCTGAAATGGCGGGAGCGGTAAGCAGTCTCCCAGGCCAACCATTGCTATGCGATGAGACTTCCCGAATCGGCGGAGATCTTGCGCTACATTGTTCATGACTCTGTCCCAGTCACAGCAAGAGGTAAGAATGGTGTTGATAATCTCGGCTGTGAGCGAGCAGCCTGAAAGAATCTGACCTGTGCTGTTGGATCGTACAGCAACCTGAATACAATCGCTGTTGGGCAACTGCCAGTCGACATCGCGTAGGCAGAGTCCCAGCAGCTCTTTCGCAAGAGCGGCATTTTTCGGATTGTGTATGTTGCTTCGCATGTGAACCATCTTGAAGGAGAGGCCTAGTTCCTCTATATATGCCTGCATGGCGGCAATTTGGGATGGTGAAGCAATGATGCTTATTGTCTTGGGGTCGGATACAGCAGAGATACGGGACTGTTATATTCTTCTTTAGCATGCGTGCTCCTGAGATGCAGCTGAGTAGAATATCACACCTCTGGAAACTCGCGGATTATTTGCTCCCTCTCAGAGCCCAGTTTCAACCGCACCACCATAGTAGTAGAAATAATTGAGTTTGCATCACACCCAATCTCGCCATATGACCCAATCGCAAAGGCTATCCGAACAGCTTTGGCGGAGTTCTCAATCAGTTGTGTTTCGTCCTTTGACGCAGCCACAACAATGGCTATCATCAATCCAGCACAGAATCCTTGGATCCCACCTGCTCGCAAATGAGGTAGCAGTTCCGAGTGTGTGATATGGTTTTGCCGTAGATACTCGAGATACTGAATCGTATGTATGATGACCAGCAGAGGTAACGTGACGATTCCCGACATGCTGGTCTCCAGCCTTGAAGAATTTCCCGTCTCAATCCATGTTGAAAAGTCTTTTGCATAATTCAGGCCTTGCTCCAGGGAGGCGATCTTTGGCTGGCTGTTTGCAATAGCCAACCACGTCGCGGAAAGGTTGGAGATTGCTTCGCAAATGGGCGAGTATATGGACGATCTGGTAAGTGAGTTGTGAATATACTCCAGATACGCCTTTGACGGCGCATGGCTCTGGGGAGAAAAGACGATTCCTGATACATTGGCCATGACTGATAGCATCTTAGTCTTGATTACCGACTTAATCCTCCCCAGGCGGGTGGCCTAATTGCCCTGAGTAATTGACTGCCACGGTTGGCTGGAGTTCCAATTATGCCCAGTTGACTTCACGATGGGCTACATAAAGTCGTGTAGCATATATAACCTTCACATGCATTGATAAGCTTCACGTCTAGAAAAATCTTAAGTAATGGCCCGGAGTTTGCGTGATGACAGTCATTTTACTACCCTGGCCACCGACCTGACGCAAATTCCAGAGCTATTCCATTTCCCGTTTCCCCAAATAGCGGATTCCAAATCTTGAGACTTACATTTGTCCAGGAGAAGGGAAGCAAAATGACAAACGATAGAGAAGAAAGACATCCCCTTGCCAGCGTGCTTGTCGCCAGGTGCGTCTGCTTTTGGAAAAATCTGCGACATTGCCCATTCACACATCGGCGTTTGATCCGTGTCGGCTGCTTTTTGCTAACGTCTTGCGATATTCCCCGTATTATTCATTGATATGTACCAGACATCCCATTTGTCGGAACAGAAAGGCGTTAGAGCCGGAATATGTCATCTTACCATGTCCTTGACGGTAACCTTTTGGCGTGAGACGGGCAGCAGTTCAACATGTTCCGAAATGGAACAGCCCCCCAACTGAAGAGACATTCGTCACCATGACCTTCTAGAATGTCTCATATGAAGCTGTGCGTGCATAGGCGTGGCAGGCTTGTCTTTGCTGTCTAATATGTCTGCACTTGTCACTGCCCGTCAACATCGAGGCCCTTTTGCACGAACAGTCCAACCCATCTTCTTCCGTCAGGTTCTATAAACAGTACGACGCTATTCTTTCCAAGTGTATACGAGATGCCATATTCGGATATCAACCGTATCATAGGTGTAGCACTCCATATGGTAAATCATGCGTACCCTGCATATAATATAGTCTATGTCACTGGGGCGGAAGCATAGTACATACAATTTCAAGATACCAGGTAGGCGGATGCATTTGGTTGACAAGCAGCCACAAAGTGTACGAAGCGTGCTGGCGAAAAGTCTATACGCAACATACGAATATTTCGTTTGCCTCCTGTTCATCATGATACATACCCTTTCGATCTTGTCAATAGCTTCCCAATCTGCCACAGTGTCTAAGGAAACAAACAGCAGTGTTATACATACTACCGTCACCCTTTGAACTATACGCCTACTCACCCTATGCTAAGGTAGCTTGGAACATACATAGAGCGGTAGAGAGAGCGACAACGAGGTTCCGTGAATAGAGGGTGTGGGAACAAGGACTCTTGTCGATGGAATCATCGGTCTGCATATGCAAGCAGAATCCTTTGCGCTCTTAGCGCTGACGATAGCACGTCAGTTTGTGGCACATCAACAGGTCGCAACTACTAGGTAGAAGAGAACGGTAAGTGGATCTCCAGGCCCATATAATAAAGTCGTGTCGGGTTGTCTTAACAGGGGGGGTGTTTGGGTGGCAGGGACGAAGACTAATGCTACCCCTCCTACCCAGGCGCTTGCATATGGTAGTAGTATGGGGATATGTGAAAGCTTCACGTATAGATGGTAAGCATAAGGAGGTCGGGACTGAACAATACGGGCGGCTACTTGAGTGATTCGGGTTATTATTTTCTTCTTCCAGATTCTGGAGTATAAACCTCTCTGAGCTCTGTGTAAAGTCCCGCCACTTGGCTGCTAAAAGTCGAGTGTACAAAGCTGGCACGTTGATTGGGTACGGCGCTGCGTCGAGACTCTCTCAAGTCTATGAATTTCCGCAACTTGTCACTACTTACAGTATCTCATCTGACGCATCTCAATGGATGTTCTAATTGAGCTATATACTGAGGGTTACGAACATGATTACCGGAATGCCCCCCGTCTCGTACCGACTGCAGGACCACCCCGGTCTCGATCGTGATTGCTCTTACACGCCAGATACTACCCAATCCTGTAAGAGAAGCCCTGGATTGTTATACGCACATGTGTGCGGAAACTGCCAGGCCATCCTACTCGCTGCAATGTGATCTTCTGCCCCCTGGTCCCGTCAGCACTTGCGCAAAAAACGCCTAGCAAAATCGACGTTCATCTATCTCAAAAGGCCTGCCACAATGGCGTCTGTTGTGAATGGAAAGTGGC
Source organism: Trichoderma parareesei (assembly GCA_001050175.1). NCBI lineage: Eukaryota > Fungi > Ascomycota > Sordariomycetes > Hypocreales > Hypocreaceae > Trichoderma > Trichoderma parareesei. Next base: position 215,233 of record LFMI01000206.1, on the reverse strand, counting down.
CTGTTCGTTATGCATGGCCAACTAGACCGTCACCTTCTGCCAGAATGCCCGTCGAACCACAGCCACTCACCCCCACAGCTGGTGTATAAACAACGCGGTGAGCACAGTGAGCTAAGTCAGAAGAGGCAAACTGTGTCCATGCTACGATCTCTCGAAGCCTTATTGTGCATTAAGAGTAAACCCGTGTCCTCCCCGGGTACTTCTTCATCGTAACTGGTCGAGAGCTTGCATCGAAACCAGCAGCTACCCGGACACTCACTCCCTGCTCACTTAATCCTGTCAGCCCAAAGATCCTTCATGTACAGGACTATTTGTTCCAGGTTGGTGGATAGGACTACGGCAAATTCACACGCACCACTGCTCACTGAGGAATACGAAGCGAACAGCGACAAGTAGTACAGAGTGCAGATATCGAAGACACAGAAAGCCATAATTACCATTGGTCAAGCCCCAATTCTTTATACCATCTTTCAATCACTCACCCCAGCATAGCTTGACTTACAAGGTCTGCTTCACGGGTACCTTTCTTCTTGACACCTTTATATCCTTTCCGTCAATCTGTCGCTTTCATTCATTATGCTGCTGTTCGGTGGCCCTCAACTTCTTCGACTGTCCTGCGACAGATGTCACAAACGAAAGCAAAGATGCACTCGTACCTCAGCCAACGATGAAAACCCATGTCGGCGATGCAAAGAAGCCGGCGAGATGTGTGTCTTCAGTCCTCCTCTCCGCCTCGGACGACCAAGCAAACGGCAGAAGCAGGAAGGCAAACAGGAGGAAGCCAACTACAGAGGCCAGGAGAGCAGCTTTATGGCCGTCTGCAACCAAGATCTAGGCTCTATCAAAACACAATCAATGTCCACGAACACGGCAACAGCAGTTCAAGAGGATAACGTCTCCATTATGGACACGGCTTCGATCTTCTCCCTAGACAATGCTGCCGAGAGAGCAGACACTCCTATTGCAGAGCAACAGGAGCTTACTTGCACCACAAGTCCCATGGACCACAGTGTCATTCCCACATCTTTCGAAGTCTGGCCGCTCAGCCTTGACAACTATCCTGAGCCGACAACGTCAGTGGCCACGCCAGGACTTTTCAGTGGTTCATGCAACAACTATCATGACGAGGCGTGGTCGGATCTCCTGAGTGACAAAGCAACCTCAGAGCCGCCGGCCTCTACACACATGGATCCAATGGATCCCTCGCTCATGATAGTACCAGGGCCGTCTGGCAATGATTCCGCAATAGGATCAATAGATCACTGTCCGTCCGAACTGGCCGACCCACCCGTCATAGACCCAATTTCGCTGCTGTCTCAGATTCAGCTGAACCTCCACGGGATTCAGAACCGAAGGCCGCCCCAAGCTGCGGAGCTCCGCATCATCATGAACCAGACAGTCCAGGTTTCCCAGAAGTTCATCGAGGTCTTGAACCAGATATTACCACTACGCACCGCAGAACCGAGTCCAGTAACGGCTCATCAGCGGCAACATACGCCTTACGCACCATCAGTCGGCGACACAGCAGTGTTATCCAAAGAAGACGCGCCACTTCACATCGAATGGGCTACGTATACTATGAAGCAGCCTAGACGGCAACAACAACAAGCTCAGCAGCAGTCGCATTATGCCTCCAGCGGTACAGTAGACACTGTGGAGATTAGGCTGGCGCTCATATGCTACATACAGATCCTACGGAGCTACAAGAACCTGGTACACATGCTGGTCAACTCAATGGCGGCAACAGAAACGCAGCACTTTGAGCTATCCGATCTTGTTCCCGTCCAAATCGGGACACTACACACGGTAGTGAGCCCTCGACTACAGGTTGCGCTGCTAGTACAACTGATTTCTCAGCATACGGAAGAGATCCGACACAAGACCCGGCAATTGGCTGCACGGATTAACGAGGCGCGGCCGAGTATGGATCAGAGCCATCCTGGAGCGTTCATAAACAACATCATTGGCAAGGACATTCGCGGGGAAGAGGAGGATCTTCGGGATGGGCTGGATCTGATTTCCGAGAGACTCAAGATGCATTGCCAGGTTCAAGACCATCGGAGTCTTGATCGATGAGGTTTGATTAGGGTTTTCAGTCATTGGATGACATCTCACAAATACACATTTGTTCACATTATTTTTCCCCATATCCAAGTAGACCCAACGGAAATTTCAGTGACAATTCAAGGAGCGAAATAGCCGTGAAAGAACACGAGCTGTGATTCAGATGACTAGTCATTGAGTTGCATGGGATAACTACATAGGGCAGCTGCCATTGAAGAAGCCGACATCAATATCATAGATGAATACAAACTGATACACAAAGGGAACCCAGAAGGTGCACCAAAGATAACCAGCAAGATATGTCAGGACTTCTTCGAATTAGTCGCTGTTGACAGAACATATTTGAGCGAGGAGTTGAGGGCTTGCTTACGGCTTGGCTTGATACCTATGTGCTCACCCAGCGCTTTAAACGCATCCTCAACCGTAATGATAATAGCATACATGACCATCTGGCCACACATAGCCCACGCCCAAGCAGGGGATGGGATAAACAAGGTGGCTATGTAATGCTGGACTCCGGACATGAGGAAGGCAATGTGGAGTTTTGTATACCTTCGAAGCAAGGACCCATTCTTGGCTCCGATACCTCTGGCGGCTAGTTCGCCTGTTCTGTTGAAGTTCTATCCAACCCCCCGTGTTTGTCAGCATCAGCCAATCATAGTAGTCTCGCTCGACGGACGCACCCATTTAAATGTTTGATGCCAGGTTTTGCCCCAGAAGTTTCTGACTGTGTAACAGTCTGTTAAGCTACCGAAGCTGGGAGGGCAGGTTCCAGGGGTCGAGAGACGAGCTGCAACGGCAACGATGGCAATGATGCGGTTGACGTTGTCCAGAAACAACCACCCTAAAGCTAGATGGATGATGCTGATCCAGAGACGCTGGACCAGTGAGAGACTGGTAAATGCTTCCACGGTGTTGCTGGGGGGATAATAGCGGCAAAAGACATGGTCAATCGTAACCTTTTGCGCGGCGAAGTTTGCGACGGCAGCTGCAATCTCGATCACCAGCCACCGTCTAGTGCAATGTACGTATTAGCAGGGAACTTGTGTGATGAGGATATGGAACCAGGGTTTGTGAATGTACTTTCGAGATGTCATCTCCCTTCCTGAACGAGGGATGCTCGAGACCTCCCAGTTCCACCCAACACCACGCCAGGAGAACCACAGGTCGGCGCTCCACTTGGCCTTTCTCCAGAAGCCGAACTGTAGCGGTGATTCTCTGACACCTTGCCCCTGAGCTAGCCGCACAAAGCTGACCTCTGCCGTATCGAAGACATTCATATACACCCACCTCACTGTCACCGCAAAGCCAAACATGGGACTGAAAAGAAACGACGGATGGGCGACCCAGTGCGTGAGCGCATAGGACCATACGGTGGTGAAGACTCCAAGTCCCAATGCAACACGGGTAGGGCCCGGTTGGGGGATCTGCAGGAAGATGGCAATGACGAGAAACGTTGGAACCCATAAGAGCTCAACCAGCAGAGGAATCTCGACCTTCTCGATTGTAGAGGCAAATGATGGCGAGTGTGGGAGTGTGAGTGGATTTGAGCCAGGGGTCATGCTACCATCAAAGGTGGAAACCATATTTGACTGAAATGCAATGATTATGAGAGAAAGAAGTGATATGAGCAGTAGCCACGGGCGAGATGGTCTGGCCTCGAAGCAGGGTGGTGATCAAGTATGCAATCAGATGATAGAATCTGATGGCATATTGCCGGCTAGCCGCTACTACACCTATTGTCTATATACGAACGCCCGCGAGCGGATGAAAAGGGCTTCACGACCGCAGGAGCAATGTTTACACAGTATAGGACCATAAGCTCAGGGTTTCGACTACTTGCATATACAAATGTAAGGACTCTGGAAAAAGCACCGACGTGGACAAGTCGACACCGCGAAAAGTCCTCTCCGCTTACTTTCCCGGCTCATTTTGTGTCCTGCGCAGTCTGTGTCAAGTGGTCCTCATCTTGCATAATGCTGCTATTTATACCCCAGGAGTAAGATTTGATGAAACTGCATGACTCTTGTTACTAGACGATGAGGATGTAGAAGTTGTTCTCAGGTTATCGTCAAGATTTTGAAACCATTACCCGCGTCAGACTGGATATATGCCGAGCGACAGTTGTCACTTGCGAGTAGGGACACGGCATTCATAGAAACACAACATGTGGAGTTTGGGGCGTAGAGCATATGTTTATCGCTATGTAGCCAAGGACTGCCTCACCCGTTCCCCATCGCAGAGATTCTGCAACCAAAGGGGCTGAGAGCGTTAATCCCCGACCAGGGCAGATGCTGCCTACATCATGGAGCAGGAATACCTTAAAGGTCACTACAGCATAGGCAGAGCGGAACAAACTGTAAATGACATGGTACCTCCTTCGGCATCTCTCAAAAACTGTGATTGTGACCCGACTAGGGAAACTCGCCGATCCACGACATAAGGGTCCGATTTCCTCTTGTGACGGAAACTACCTCTATGGGTATCTCGCTTTCTTTGCAAGACTTGGTTCAGTCAGTCAGCTTTCTTTCCTCTCCAGCATGGCGGCCAATAGCGTCTTGGTGAATGATGTCCCTATGCAAGGCAGGGGCTTCTATAGCTCGCATTCTGAGCTGCAGCATGCAGCCATGCTTGAGGCACTGCCCTTACTCCGAGCAGCGGCTTCTAGCATCAATGTCGACTCAAAGCAGATGGGTCGACTCACAGTGGCGGAGTACGGCTCCGCCCATGGTAACAACTCGTAAGGCCACCCACCCCACGGTATGCCTTGATGTACGGAGGGAGCGACAATTTTGTTGACAACACCACCCAGTTTTGAGCCATTTTCTGCCATAGTACATGCCATGCATGTGCCCGAAGACACCCAAGTCACATTGGTCCTGAGTGATCGCCCTGAAAATGATTTCAGCATCCTCGCCTCAAACATCGCTGCCTTTGAGTTGCGTCAGCAGCAAAAGAAGCAGCTGTTCACAGCCATGGTGCCCAAATCTTTCTACCAACAGATTGCGCCATCTGACTCCGTTAGTATTGGCTTCTCACTGGCCTGTCTACACCACCTGGAACATGTTCCACCCCTGGCAGAGGGAGAGTCCCCTGTCGACGTATCCCGTATTTCCATCCTCCGCGAGCAATCCCACAAAGACCTATTTCGGTTCCTCAATCATCGAGCAGCCGAAATAGCGCCCGGAGGTGCCCTTGTGCTGTCCTTTGTGGCCCAGTCGTCCACCGGGGAGGAGAACTATGCCGGCCTTGTGGATGCTTGTCGGCGCGCGCTAGTCGAGATGCTCCAGGCCGGGCTGATCCCCATGGCTGCTGCTACTTCCTTTGAAGTGCCCACCTATAACCGAAAACTGGAAGATCTAGGCGAGTTGATCAAAGATGGGGTGCCTGGCAAGTGGGTAGTCAGGGACGTTGCAGAGAAGCGCGTGGTCCATCCGGCCGGTGCCGAATTGCGGGCGAGGCATCAGACGACTGACAGCATTCGCGATAATGGGGAAAAGCAGAAGCAGCGGGACGAGGACAGCAAGTGGTATGCTGAAACTGTGACTGATTGGCTAATGGCGGTTGTTTCCGGCTACTTCCTCAAGGCCCTGCGTGTTGGTCTGGGTGTTGGCTACACCGAACAAGGAGGACATACGCTACTAGCGGAGTGGGTGCAGAGGACCAAGGAGATGCTTCTGGCACACCACCGCGATGAGGATGTAAGCTGTTGGTTCATCTATCTGCGTTTAGAAAGACTCTAGTTCCACATGTATGCCACGGCGAATCTCAGTTCAATAAGACCAAGTTACTATCCCTTAATCAAGTTTGTCGCAAGATCACCGCGTGAGTTCTACTGTCCACAATCATCAAACCTTAGGATCGTAACAAGTGAAATACCATGCTGTTACCACTGCTGATGCACCACCTTGCCGGGGACACGGGTCGGTTGAGGTTGTGCTTACCCCACACCCAACACGCATGAGGATGGCCAGTGGTAGGCAACATGTTGTACGAAGCATCCTTGTAATGCCAAATCCTACGTATGCATGTGATAGTCTTGTTGCGTCCTTCGGAGCCTCAAAAAGCCTGCTAAGCTCGCGATTTGCAAGGTTGAAGAACTGCTCCTCATTAACAATTACTGTCAGCCTGCACATTCCCTTGCAGAGCTTCGAGATTTGTCCATCAGCAGCCACCACCCCGGTCGTTCTCAGCCTTCAAGCAGTATCTGGATGGGAATACTCCCACATTACGACTCGGGCAAGTCGTAACGGCTTACTCCTCCAAAGGGCTGGAGTGGTTGCTCAATGACCAGCAGCATCATTGTAAGGGACCCTGGATGGCCTCATGCAGCATGTTCAGTGGCTAGCAATCTAGCAACTAACCTAGTATCCGCAGTAAGTATCTCTGAATACCTAGGCAGGAACAAGGGAGTTATTGAAGTTCCCTTGTGAAGCAACTAGGTAAGAATTTGGCTTTGTCGAGCCAAACGTGTTACTATACTAATTGTCTCACCCATTCATCACGACGAAAATGATACCGAATAACACCGAAGTGGAACCACAAAAGCTGCAGATAGGCTATATGCGTGCATATCCAATACGTCCATGGATGGATGCAAAATGCGAGCCTTTCCACTCGCCACTGGCATAGCATGTAGTTTCCCAACCGGCATCATTGATAACACTCCGATCAAGCTAGCCTAGTTCCGCTGATCTCACAACGTGCTCGGTTGGTGGTGGCTTGTCTTACTCCATACACCCTGCGTGCCGGTCTGCCGATGTCAAGATGTTGTGAAGCGGCCAAATGGCATAGAGCCAGTCACTCATTACCAGGGTTGCCGATTGCACTTGGTAATCATTGACGACAACATGCATCATGCACTTCGTAAACATGCGGGTATGACGGTTTGGGGGTTCTTCTCTCTACCCACGGCAGCTTACTACCCACATGAGTTGCCCTGGAGCAATAGGGGAAACGAAGATGGCATCCCCGTCTTAGTACAGAAAGTAGTATGAGCGAGTAGGTGTAACACAGAAGTCCTATTTTGTGCCGTTTCATCAACTTATCGTATGTGTTCGGAAAAGCCACGTGTCTCGGGTCCAAGACAGCGGACTGCCACGCGAAACTCAGTCTGTCACAAGTGCGCGGGAGGCTCCAGCCTCTCCTCACCCGCCACGGGTTCGGACCGGGAGCAAACTTCGCACCAGCCCGCACCCACACTCAGCATGCCCATACGCATCTTACGAGCTCAGCGGCACATGTGGAGCTCTTTCCCCGTGTCCCGAGGGGGGAGAGTACCCATGATTGAAGATACGCCAATCTAGAAATGGAACACACAGATCACGGAATACTACATCAGCACGCCGTCAGCTGATGCATGTCTTCGTCTCAACCAACTATTCCTATTTCGACTCTTGAAGATGAGGAGGGGTGGTAGAGCAATTTACTTGCCATGTGGTCTTTTTGTCTGGGGTGAGATTCTGGACCATTACATCCATCGATCCATAGATTTCATGCCAAGTGGTGGTCCCTGATCAGCAGCCTAAACTTCGATCGCCCTGAAGCCGCCAATCCACGCCTTCCCCCCCTCCTTCACAAGGGCTATGGCCTCCCACGGAGTTGGCCGGGTCAGAGTTGCCGGATCTTTGACAAGCGTATCATATTGCTGACAAGAGACTACGACAGGGGAGTATATCCGTCATGCACCTTGTTCAGGTCAGCGGCTAAGGAGGACTAATTGTTGTAGTTGCAAGGGCTTGTAATCTCATGGAGCATCTGGTAAAGCTGTGCCGCGTATGGTGGCTATCAGATATATCGAATCTAAGCGGGTATAGCAGCCATCAAACCGGGAGATTTCGAGACGAGCTACGAGTCACCCCTCTACGACATAACGAACGCCATCGAGAATTGTACTGCAACATACACTGCTATCAGGGTACTAGCGGAGAGCACTTGACGTACCATATCTGCAAGACGGTAACGTGGCATGGCCTCTGCACGTGGATTGCTACATATTGGGAGTGCATACAAAGCATGCGCCTGTCATTCTGACTGAAAAGGGATGATCGCAATTGTCATTCAAAATCTTGCTCTCAGGGTCCAGGATGTTGCACGCATAATGAGTTTGGTGATATGTTCGCGAGAAAGAAGAGACAATTGAAATAAGGATACAAATGAACTAGAAGTAAAAACTCTCTTCCAACTGGTGTTCCACAGGTAAAGTACCCTGTCAAACGCGAAACACCATCATCACCCCAATTCCTAAGCCTTGGCAAGTATGACGAAGCTATCACTCGTCACTGCACGAATACGTGGCCCTGTTACGAAACAGGGATACTTTGCCAGAGCGTGCGTCGTTCCAGTCTTGTGGGGGCTCACGAAAAGTGGCAAGGCGTGAGTAGAGCTTTGCATGTATGAGGCCATGTTTGTGTGGGCTTACCTGTATACTGAAAGTAACATCAACACTAACGAATGGTGAGTGGGCTAAGCACGGCTGTGACAGTGATTTACATTACCCGGGAGCCTTTCTGTGCTGCAAGTTGATCAAGCGCTCAAGCTGCGAAGCCGTTGCCCAGTGCTAAAACTACGCAGAGGCAGGAATACGACTGCACAACCTAGGCTTTCGAGCCGATCACCAACACCTATTGTCACAACTCATATAAGTAATGGTGCTCTTGGGAGCGAATAACACTTGCAGTTGCTGAATGAAGCAGCAGTCTTTAAGCTCAGATTAGCGGACATTACAAAGCCACAATTCGGGAGCTAGTATAGCGGCGATCTCTAAAAGCTCGTCTTAGATGGGGATCTTCTTGTGGTGCTGTGACCTAGCAATTCGGAACTGGCTCGATATCCCCACAGAGCCACTATCAGTTAGGTTCAAATGTAAGACACAGTCAGTCATTATAGAAGCGTAGAAACAATTACTTGAAGTGCTGTTCAAGGGAGAGTGTAGAGCTGGTGGCTGGGGTGGTCTACCGCATACACGTCCAGTACAACATGTGCTCCGAGGCTCACTTATTGTATGCAATCCATCGACCAAACCGACAGATTTGGTTATCTCCGCATAGAATCAGATCTGAGTGCTCACAACTAACGATTTTAATTGTCTTTGAGTAGATTGGTAGACGCCAACTGAAACATGTATTCATCATCATGCGGTAACGAGCAACTCCGCCTCATGTTGTCAGTGTCAATAGTGTGCGAGATAGAAAAGTAGCTTGTCGGTGACAGCATGGATGACTCGGGGTACCCTTTCAAGATATTCTACCTCTGTTGCCGGATGAAGCCTTTTACCGATCCGCTCTTTGTTGCTTCTTCCAAAGCTGAGTTGTTTATTCGCATGTGTGACGAACACAGGGGCTTCGTCCTAGACCCATGAATACTAGGTACCAGCAGTATTGTAAGATGTGGAAGGAAAGATATTTTCCGAGGGCTTGATGTCTTATGGATTCACGAAAGATTCATTGAGCATTTTCAAGTCATATTCTCCTCGCACTTTCTCTTGATATCACATTGGCCCTTCGCCCGTCATGCATCGCCATTGACATCTGGAACTAGGTACGATTTTGTAGACTTAGATCAATTCAGCCGCATATTCAATCATTCTAGAGCGGTTATTGAGCCATTATTCTAATCCAGGTATGCCGGAGCTTCGATGGAAGCTTCTCTGCCCATAAAAGTGCTGATAGAGGCTAGAAAGGTTGTCACGCTGACTTTGCGAGGCTTTTCTCGCTTCCTCTACGTCAAGGCCTGCCTTCTAGATTGCTTCTTCATCCTCATTAGATACGGTGTTATAGCTTTTCAAAAGGTAAGTTCAACACCCTCTCTGGAAAACTGATGATATGACGGATATGCCGTTGTAAGGGGTTTATCAATTCAAATAGCTTCTTTGCCCACAAGGCCTACACGCAGAAGACGTAGACCTAAAGTCATGGAAAATGCATCTCTCGCTACCAATAATACGGCTCAAAGACGTCTCTATATAGACCGAAGATTCGGTCAACGCAAAGATACATCATTTTTGTTGCGGCTGTAATTTCTGTTCAACTTCCATGACACTGTTGCACTACAGAGCTTCAAGATGATGACCCCGTGATATAGAGAAAGCACGACGATGTATTTATATAACCTTGTCCGTAAGGTAGCTTTTCTGCGATCCTTATTGCCTGACAGGACCTCCATCGACCCATGGAGCAAAGGCATCACGCCGGCTGTATGTTGACTCCCCTCCATGATCCCCATTTCGGTACGCAGTTTGGTCAAACTAAACTCATATCGTGAGCTTACGTGCTCCACCTGAAGCCATGGGTAAGGTTTAGATGATGGCGGGTGCTTTAGTAAAGCTGTCGTACATGAATCAAGGGGCTGCTGAACTATAGCCACATATCAAGCAGCTGAAGGTCTGGTTGATGCGAATTACCCTGGCCATCAAGACAAACCCCTTTCAAAATATGTTGTCCAATAGAGTAGATCCACTAAGCCGAGTTTTTGAAACAAAACCGAGGCAGGTTGTATGGGCGTGGCCAATGAGCGCATAACTGCATGTCTTGCCTGTCACTGGCTGTCATTCCAGACAAACAAGATTCTGCTCGATCTGAGCACAGGCATATGTCATATCTGGCAAAATCTTTCCTTTCCAACAAGCCAAGGTAGTTTCTCAACCTTGCCATACTGAAGATAGGTACGGAACTAAATCCAGTTTTTAGCCCTCAAGTTTTCCACGGGTTTCTCCGTGCATACCTACGCCTGTAACGTTAGGATACATATAACGTTCAACATGCATCAATGACCTCAGATCACTGGATCAGGTAGTTGCCTGAGTCAACTTATTATCGTGAAATATCGGGGGGCCTGGTGAAAAAGCAGGCCTCGTCGACGTGAAGGAGGAATGACGTGAGTGGCTTTCAAATACGATACAACACTCATGACCCCACAATCAACAGCAACTGAGACAGCAGTGAAGGATTTGCAGCCTCAAGAGGACAGAAAGGCCAAGTTAAGCTTTTACGACCTAGCTAAGCATACTACAGCCATCGTGTAACATATCAGTGCAATTACCACAACAGTGTATACCCAAGAATGTTATATATATCCTAAATCATCTATCTAATGTACATATTTAAAGGTTGATGACATAAGTCCCATTCGGCTTTCCAGCCTCATCGAACGATGTCATAGTGATAGAGCTCTTCATGGGAATAGCCTCAATTTCCTCAACCTCGGGACTCAGAGCAACATTGGGCTTCGGCCCCAGTGCACGGCGTCCCTTGGCCAAGCTGCTCATCTGCACGGGCGGACTATCAGTCAGGCGGTGGGTGCAGGTACCGCCGGGGATAATGACATCGCCAATGTATCCCTCAAGAGTGGCATACTGGTGGAAGATGGCCTGCCAGTTGGGCTGGATCGTGCCGATTCCGCCCGGTACCACCTTGTCATACAATGAGATGACGGTCTGCTGAGCAAAGTTCTCCTGTTGGCTGGTCTGCGCGTAGGGATCAGGCACGGCAGAGTCAAGATTGTAGTTGCTGATCCAGACATTGCCGGTGGAGAAGGGCACGCCGTAGGATGGGTCAAAGGCGTGAGAGTCGAGGCTGTGGCCGATCTCGTGGGCAAAAACGGTAACGTCGATGTCGCCCCTCAGGAGAACGTTGTCTCCGTTAGAGCCTGCAGACTTGGCACCCGGAATGAAGACCAAATGTCGGACAAAAGACCTCATTCGAACGGGCAAACGCCCAAAGATGTCGAGGATAGTAATCTCACTCAGAGGAGAGTCCTTGTGCCGGCAAAAGGTCCATGTCTGGGCACAGTCATCATAATGAATGTTGAAGGGGATGACATCGGAGGCAGAGAGCCCGGCACCCTCGACCAAGGACTTGCAATCCTGCGGTATCCATCCGGCACCCCAATCATCCCACGTTGAATGCGTAGGTGCCAGATGGTCCATCAATCCTTGGCCCAAGGATGCCAGGCCATTTCCGGGGAAGTTTGGCTGGATAACGGGCTTGTCGAGGATTGCCAGAGCGAGAGGGAGAATAGAGAGGATGGCCGCGGCCTTGGATGCCATTTTGAAGTGTATTGTCCGGTTCTTGATAATAAAGCTTGCCTACTGAGCTCGTTCGTAGACCGTTGTTGCACCAGTTGACATGTAGCTCTCGTTGAGGAATAAACATGTTCTATATATACTAATGCTAAGCTTACCGTAGAGGTCCTGAAGCCTGGCAACTATGGACCGCCAGGCTGACGACCCTCATCCGGCAGGTGGATGACTAGCATGTGACAACTCCTGATCATGCCATCTTGGCATCAATGGGCACTCGTGCTAAGCCTCTCCTACATGCCCCTGTAAAGTTACGTTATTAGTGTTCTGGAGGAGGATGTTCGAAGAAGGATCTAATAGGCCAAATTGACAATGATTGCTAGCCCATAGCCTCGTCCAGACTACGGCTGAAACTTTAGTCATAATAAGGCAATATCAGGATAGATAGTTTGATTATTGACATCTAGCTGCGAAGTCGTGATCTGATCCGTATGGGGAAAGAATCTACTGCGCAGGATATCCCGATAAGCTCTAGTTTTGAATTAGAAGCTTCTGTCTATCCTTAAAGACTGGACCACCGCCATGTCCAGCTTCTGAACGCTATGCGAACGCCTGTAGTCATTTTCGAGAACCGACATACATGTACTATTTCGGGCCTTTTATCTTGTAAGGGGGGTCAAATCCTGATTGCCTGCCTTTCTCTGCTAGTTCACCGTCCCAATAGAGTATCGCCCAGGACAAGTGCCGCTAGAACCCCTGTAGATGATTAAGAGAAAGGCGAAAATAGATGCATCACATATCGTTTTCGTTTTCCAACATCGAGCTTTTTCTGGAGACTCAAGAAAAGAATAGGCATGAATTACTACCATCTGCTCACGACCATGATCTCTCCTCCTGGCCAATAATTGCTCCAAAGCAATTCCTGAAGTTTCTGTGTACATGCCCTCTGGGGGCGTCAGCTTATATGCATATCAGTGCGTCTGCTTTACTAAGGCCGATTGGTGGAGTTCTAGAACAGGTAGAGTAAAGCGAAAATGTCATGGAATTATACTGTTTGTATAGAAGTATCCAGACGACGTGCGAGGCGAAGCATGCGTTCTATCAGGAGCTCTCAGAATCTCGTACGACTGGAGGGGCACCATTGATCCAGAGCCCTGCTATACAAGAAGGATTTCCAGGCTGTGCAGCGGGGAAAAGACCAGCACATCAGCCCAATCGTTGAGACGCTTTGATGTTGGCCTGCCTCGTGTTCACGCACTTGGTGCCTATAACATTCTATATCCAGTTTGGTATCTTCCCCAGAGTCGGGATCCGAGTGAGCCGTTGGCTAGGACCAACAGGCAGCCCAAGCTCGCGATCTCCGTAATTGCCAGAAACTAGTACGAGTACTACCTCCGTAGTATGTTCAAAAACCGGGCGTTTTATCTCCGAGAGCCTAGAGCTGCCCTGTTTGTGGCTTGCATGTCCCGAGGGGCAGGACTCGCAATGTATCAGTGTAGTATGTAGGTAGTTAGGAATAGTCGAGCAGACGCATGTCCAAGCATAGAGCCTGAGCAGAGAGGAGACGAGAACCGTTGAAGGGGAGGCAACTGTGCTCGACTTGCATGTCGGCTGAAAGAGACAAACCTGCCTGGACCTTGACGCGTCCCATTAATAATTTCTGGGCCGTGAACAAGTGCGAGGAGTTTTTTGTACCTCTGTATAGGTACGGCAGCACTGGAATTTCCTTCTCTCTCGATGGAGCTCCACAACTCCCGATGCTAACAAAATGCCTTGCCGACCGATCGTTTATTAGCGATCTATCGTTAGAGCTATGTACATACATGCTCGTAGTCCCAGCAGTTTAAACATGGCGTGTTATTCCAGCATTGCGGCGGGGCTTCAACATTATGCGGCAATTCAATGTTGCAGTTGCAAACCAGCATGTTTGCCTGACTCGTCAATGGATTTGGGCAACAGGATTTATCACGATCCTTCAATGGGTCCCGACATCCTCCAGATACTGGCGAGACAGGGTATGTTTGTTTCATTATTATGTACCTATGAGCTTGCTCAAGGGGCACGTAGGATCGCGACTCACGAGGTGCATGTAAATACATGCTACGCTAGAAGAAACGTTTCATTCCTAGTACCTAGCTCAAATATTCGGAGATGTTGGCCCGGTACTCTATACAGAGAGGGTTATCAGTATTCCCTGCGTCAGAAGATTGAGGGTGATATCAAAGAGTCGGATGTTGATAGTGCTCAAGTTCCATCAGTTTGCAGGCCATCCATCGCGTAGTCAGCGACCATGTGAAGAAAGCCGGATTCGCGCGCTTATTAGCAGCCAAGATCCTAGGAGGATTCGAGTGAAGTACTTCCGAGGTAGGACTTATCTCTGGTGGTGTCTAGTGCTGACACAGGTCCTTAATCATGCCCCCCAAACTGATGTGTGGCTTGAAAACAAGACGCGCTCTATCTACACGGAGCCTGTTGACACATTATGGCTGCAAGACACAACAGGCCGGTATTGGTTATTACGCGTTTATTACCTAACGTCACATAAGACTTGAATATAAATAGTCGACAACTACCAGATATCTCATGCAAGACGTAAAATCACCGCCACTCGAGCGGCCGCAAGGTTATTGTGACTTCCATCTTGACTGCTACACAACTGGCAAAAGCAAGTAGGGCGTCGGTTGGGTACTCGTCATGACAGTGTATTTCATTCGCGAAACTGCCAGACCATGGTCTGGTTGTGGCTAGATACTTAGCGATAATCTGCCCAAGCCCTATGAAAAAAAATCAATCGCTTTTCTCTTTTTGTTTTTCTGTTCTCGGGTTGGGAAATTGGTCTGAGAGCACCATGGGGTGCAACTCGAGTGTAGAATTGAGACCTTGCAAAGCACAACATGATGGCAATCTGGGGGTGCGTATGTTAGCTCGATAATGGGTGTTGTGGCAGATATCAATTGCTCATAAAAGATCGAACAATGGCTTTGGCCTGTTTGCAATCGTCGTCATCGTAGAACTTGAGGCCGAATGAGTACATGAAGGTGGCTGAATCCCGATAATTCTCCTCGATCCAGTCCAGTTGTTGCGCATCGAAGTGGTGATCGGCAAGGTGCCTCTCAAAGTCATTCTCATCCTCCTCCTCCTCCTCCTCCTCCTCCTCCTCATCATCATCATTATCCTGATTCATCTCATCATCTTCTTGTTCCGCGTCAGCCCGCATGAATGAGCGTGCGATGGCTCGGCCTTCCGCCCGGTCCTCTTCATCGTGGATTGAAAGTCCATAAAGCATAAGAAGTCTGAACTCGTTTCCATAATGCTTCTCCACCCACGCCTTTTCCTCATCAGTATATGGCTGGTCCCCGATCCACTGGTCCTTCCCGTTGTCTGCGTTGCCTTGTTGAACTTGGGCCTCCCAGCGCGCCCTCTCTTCACGAGGCCAATTGATACTCGCCGCATACAGTGTGTCGGGATCGAACTTTGATGGTGCTAGCCGTGGCCCGATCGGCGGCCCGCTGAGTCTCAGAGAAAGAAGCCTTGCGTTGGGAGAGAAGTATGCGACAGGGCTGCCGTTGCGATCTTCCAGACTACCTTTGGAATTGGGTCCTCTACCCATGCTGACTGAAGCAACGCCGGACTCAAAGATAGGCATCCCGACCACGTTGCAGACGCTCGATGGAACGTACAGCACGTTTGTGAGGCGTATGATATGGTGGGCTTGCGGTCCGCGAACATTGGGGCCTCGCTTGACTGGAAGATTGACAGCTCCTACGCCTTCCACGGGGACTGCGCGGCCGGTGAAAGTAGCCGAATTGACATGGCTTGGGAAGGGCGTGAAATCGGTGAACCATTTCCTATCATTACACGCGCTGTGGAGCGTGAGTCTTCAAGATGCAGCAGAGACCCTGTTGATCGAACCAAGACCAGGGGACTTACTGCACGTTGGAGGTGTTGGAGAAGACCCAGTCAGGGCTGAGGCCCTCTTCCAGGTCTTGCCAGGTTCTCGTATCCATTGCGAACCCTGTTTTGCCTGAACCGTGAAGACGCGATGCAGTCAAGGCTGGTCAGGTTGGACCCTTACGTGGAGGAAATTCAAGTCGCCGTCACGTCAGCGATGGGATGCGGGGCAGACACAATGGCGGGGTCACTACAATGTGGGGGGTCGAGGGCGGGACGGAGGGAAAGTAACTCGACAGCTTTGGAGAGGATTACGAAAAGCTGCTCTGACGCATGATTGAAGGGAGGAAGCTGAATTCGAGTTTAAGGCTGAAGCCAGAGCTGGAGCTGGTAATGAGCTCTGAAGCGCGACCGCATCACCACCGAATGCTCTGCTGCCGCCCTTGATGATTAAGCACTTGCGATGAGATGCAACGCCTCTCAACCAACAACGGAATCTGCAGCTCAGCCGTGCCCGGTTTGATACATGAGCGGAAGCACTAAATTAACTAGTAGCTGGTTCCATCCCGGCTGTATCCGACGTTCGAACGGCTCGCGCGCGACTTGCCGGAAATTGCTGGCTTGGTTCAAGAGGAATGCGGCCGACCAATATCGATGGTTTGACGTCCCATCCATGGGACAAGTCACAAGCATATGGGAACTGGCCAGATGCTCTCTTGTCTCGTCATCAGGTGCCCCACTATCACAGAATTCGATACTGCACTCCAGATGTGGATGAACATACGTAGGTAGCCACTCCATGCCTACTTAGGTACCTATACCCACCCACTCGCGAATCACTTGAAGTCAAGTCCTGAACGATGGTCATCTCCGAGGTGTCTCGCTCACAGGTCATCTACTACTACCTCTGCTCGATCATCAGGTTGCCCGGGTCTCTGCTTTAGTGAACTATCGGTGTATCGATAGCGAAGTATCTTGTATCAACAAGCGAGAGCACATGAGCACACTGCCCTAACCGAGCAAAATTCCAAGACATCGCACTTTTCTCCATGGGGGGAGCTTTGAATCTCGACGTCATTACCTACCAACTTCATCGTCGTCCAATGTCTGACAACAGCAAAGTGTAGGTAGAACACCATCACCCGCGGGAAGCCCCCAAATGTTCTTTGCCCATTCTCGGGGCACATGCACTGATGGCTTGCAATTCCAGGTCGCTGCCGTTACGAATCCGCGCCTTCTTCCGAATTCCACCAACATCACTCATCTCTACCCTCTGATCACCAGAGATGCGACCCGGCCTCTTGGGGACGCGTCTGACCATGGCACACGGGCATACAGAGGAGCCGCACTCTCGGCATCGAGCGATTGATTGAGCGCGTTTCTTCCGATCACGGTGCCCTACCTACGTAATAGTAACCTGAACCAACGAAAGCGACCCATTCGATCCCAACGGGCAGTTCCCCTCTCACCCTCGTAGCGCGCATTCGCATGCGGCTCTTGTGCGGTGCAAGGGCCAGGGTCGACATGACAGCATGAGCATTCTATACAACATCGATGTATCAACTTGCAACTAAAGACACCAGTCAACTGATGACGTCGTCATCATCGATCCCTTGACAACTTCGAAGCTGGCTCAAGACACCATGATGCATGGTTTGTGCCTGCGTCCGGTGTGATGCCACGCCGACCTAGGGTAGAAAGACATGAGCAGGCGGTTGGTGATGTATCTTGCCTCCATGCTTGCTTGCAACTTCTTGTGGCGCTGCTTGCCAGCTCGGCCCTCGCAATTCTTTTCAGCAATGTTCGGGCGAGCATTGGTATGACCAGCGGATCCTTGCGTACGATTCTAATCTTTGCCATCATCATCCTTTCGAACGGACTTGACGGGCGAAAAGCCTGCGACTAGGCGTCCGAGCAAAGTCAACCCTCTCGATATATCGTCGATGTCGGACACGGCCTCTCAAATCGGCTGGATGTCCCATGACCACGACAGGGCCATTGCATGCAAGTTGTTCCACAAATCACTCCTTGTCAAAGCAAATCTGTACACGCACCAACATGTTCGCAGTGGCCCGACCCTTTTCTCACGCAGCTGCATCAACAGGAACAGGCGATACCGACGGTACCATCAGATGCCTCGTATGACGCCCACCGTATTCCAAGCCTGGCGCACCAACTTCGCAGCTTCTACGTCAAACAGCTCTTCCGCACACTCGACCGTAATATCGGCAAACTGTTGGAACGTGCAGCGAGGCGGCACCTTGCCGCAGTTCATGGCTCTCCACCAGATTTTGCCGGCAATCTCCCACGAGTAGCCTCCGAAGGCGACAGCAGAGAGGTAGAATGCCTTGTTGGGAATGCCAGAGAATATGTGAACCCCCCCGCGGTCCTCTGCGATAGCCTCCCATTGAGCAAAGCTGCCCACCTGAGGGTCTTTGCCCTGTCTATCTGTTAGGTGAGACACATGTGCTCGGTTCCAGTGGACTTACAAAGCGCCCGTCGTCGTACGCCTTTCCTGGCTCCTTCATGCTGCGGAAAGCCACTCCCTTGACATCGGGCAAGAGGCAGTCTTCGCCAATCAACCAGTCTGCCTCTTCAGACGTCTCATTTTCGACTTGCTGTTTAGCCATGATGCCAAAGACATCGGAAATGTGCTCGTTCAGAGCCCCAGGCTGATCGCTGTACTCGAGCGGGCTGGTGTTGTCCGTGACGGCATGCGCGATTTCATGCCCAATGACGTCTACGCAGACGGTGAAGTTGCAAAGAAGCATGTTTCCATCCCCAAAGACCATTTGCATGGTCTCCGGAGACCAGACTAACCAGCATACTCCTTAACTTGTGCCACATAAAGAGGGGTGAGCAAGGCTTACAGGCATTCCCGTAATGTTTACCGAAGTGAACTGAACATGTCACGGGCGCATTCTGGTTGTCGATAGATTTCCAGCCAAAGTGTTGCTCGTAGAACCTCAGGACATGGCCCACGTTGTCATAGGCTTTGTTGACGTCTAGGTCCTTGGCCGGAGGTTCGCCTTGGGCACGTTCGAGTCTACCAGGGAGCTTCTTGTCGTCCCATGTGTTGCTTGCACTGTACACGTTATTGTGGGCGACTGTTCTGGAGGCTGCTTCTTGTGTACCTTTCTCGTCAGCACCAACTGTGATGAAATGTCAGCTAGACTGATCGGAATCAGGGATGGCGACCTAAGATACCCTGTTTGGCTCTACTCATGAGTCCCTGGAGATGGCGCAGATCTCTCTTCGCTCGAGTCCTCGATGCCTCATCTACCGCATCTGAGGCTGAAAGTCGTTGAAGGAGACTCTCCGGGACAAACGGCGAAGCTTGGACGGTCGCATTTCTCTTGCTCTTTTTCTCCTGGAGAATTTTCCAAGTACGTTCTTGACGAGCAGCAGCGATGTGGTCATGTGCAGCCAGAGAGGCCTCGGCGGCTTTGCGGACGTGTTCGGGGTTTAGAGGAGATTGGGCGATGGCCCGGAAAAGGTGAGGGGGGACAATGTAGCATCGACAACTCATGACGTTGTTACAGTACTAACCAGCCTTTGCCTAGAAGTTGTTGGACTAGACGTCCTTATTGTCGAATTGTTTTATCTTGAAGGTAATTACTTCGGCCCCCTAGGGTTCTTGTGCTGAAGGTGCAGGCGTAAGGTGTCGATTTCTGATTTATGCCGTCATTCCTTTGCGAGCCACCCTGTATCACCTCGGTTGTGAATGTGGCTATTGCGGCTGCGTTGCTGACCAGACCAGATGTATCCAAGTAAAACCCAATAAATTCCAGAGATAGGAAAGATATCTCAAGTTATCAGAAAGTTCCATCCATCCGAGCACTTGTAGCCTTGAATGTTCGCGATATCTTGGCTGAAAGGTCGAGGTCCGCCGGAGCTGTTGCGTGCACGAGAATGAAGGTGGCCAACTAACCGCACCCGGTCGTTAACTGTCCAGATGGCGGTGCAACTGATGGACTCAATTTCGCTGATTCGATGCCGTAGATGAGCTTTGACAGATTGCGGGGTGAAGCATATTTGCACAGAGCCGTGGTGTCTTCGAGAGCCTCAATCGTCCAATGCCGAATTGAACGGTGAAACCATTGGACTCATGGAAGCGTTCTGCATCACACCTCAATGTGTATGAACATCTCAGAGTTGGTTGACCTTGACGCCAGCCTCCGCACACTGCAGCGTGACAGGCTCCTGTTTGCCCGAAATATCTTTCCCGTCAAACCACAGCTCAAAGCGCAGGTCCGCGGGCGCCACGATGACGCGCAGGTCTAGTCACATGTCATCTTCACAAGCATCGACTTTCACTCGGCCAGCGGGCTATCACTTCTTCCCGAGCCTGTTCCTGGATTGCTTCAATCTAGGTATACCTGCCGCGAAGCTCATTCAATGGCGAGTCTCGAGGGAGGTTCGTTTCTTCGTTCTACTTCACAGTCTTCAATCTTCACTCAAGTCCAATAGCATGCTCCCAGGCTCTTCACTCACGGCGTCAGGCCAGTTATCCTCAGGATATAGTGTTTGAGTGTACAAAGCTCGGCTACATGCTCCTTTCTCGCCCAGTCTTTCTCACCCAATCGGCTGGCGATATGTTTTTGTTGGCACTGCGACCGGCACTACAACTCACTACAGTCGTCGTCGTGTGCCCCGGTTGTCTGCTCTGTGACACGGCCGCGGATGGTTAGGTGAAGTACTTGCCCGGAAGCTAACGCACAACGGGAACCGGATATACGGAGACAGGAGATTGTGATCACTACCTTACGATGGTAGTCGCGCACCGGACTTATTATGTAAAGCATCATCCTTCAATGGGTACAGCTAACAGCTCCTTCCCGTGAGATCCGTGTCTGTGTAATAACACCTCATCGGCGGTTTTATCACGTGATAGAGCTGGCACGTCAACATCATTCGATTACTCCTCCAAATCACTCACCATTCTTCGTCTTCAATCCATCTCCAGCTTCATCTATCAGACCCCGCGGACCATTCTTCATTGCTTCAAAGATGGCCTCGAAAGCCTTCTTCGATCCCGTGGCAGCTTTACGTGCCGCCCCTCTCCTTACATCAACCTGCTCCCTTTGGTTCGCATGGGATCAGCACTTCTTCCTGCACATCTTCAACAAGCCCGAACTCCGCGCGAAGAGTAATGACTTGCTGCCGACATACTTTCGCTTGTTCTTCCGCGGCGGTGTCACCCGCGTCCTGGTCCTAATTTCGCTGACGCTGTCTTCTTCTTTCGCCACTTGCTTCGTCAACCATGATTCGCATTGGGCGAATGGGTCTCTACGCTGGTATACGGCTGGCATGGCTTTAGCAGCCAGCCATCTTGCCTTTGTACCTGCTGTTGCACCGAAAATACAGGCAATCATCGAAGATAGCTCGAATGGACAGAGCACAAATGATCTGGATGAATGGCTGAAAATTCACACTTGGAGGGGTTTGACTGTGGATTTGGCGGCGTGGGCTTGTTTTGTTGTTGCAACTGTTCGAAATCTCCAATATTCGTAGGGATTGAACAGGCAACTTTATTATATAATACATCGCAAACTTTATTGAGCAACTCTGGAAGCCGGCTATGAACCTTGAGATTGGCGGTAAACTCGAAATGGGTGCAGTTGGGTCTGGCTACGGCGATGGCCTCCTTTGCTTACTTGCATAGTTGGATCTCTCAAATTGATTGTGTCTCTATCCGTTGGGCCTTCCATAAGCTGCAGCAGTGCTTTATGCGAGATCCTCTGACATAACATCGATATCGGCACGCCAGGGGGCCGCTTTGTCAGTGTGCGAGCGGCATCTGGGGCTAAGAGGTAGATAGAGACAAAGGTTCGTTAGCCACTATTGGTCCTCATACCGGGCAAGTTTCTACTTGTCACGAGTCGGCATTGTCGTGGTTGTGGTAGCTCCTGCCCAGAACAGCCGAGGTGAAAGGGCTACATGCAACAGTAGGAAACTTACTCGAGAACATCATTTGGAGATGCTGGCACGACAAATCATGATCAGCTGCACAGAACACTCGTACTGTATGTATGGGATTAGCGATGCTTTCATGCAATGTCAATCAAAAACAACGAGCCAGATATAACCGGAGGCCACGTCCTTCTTGGACATGACGTTGCGGGCGAAAAGCGACTCAGGCGTATCATTTGAACTTCAGACAACTTTTCGACCTCATTCTCAGCTCATTGGTAGAATTGCAGCCTCAATATGGCCGCGTGGTCTCTGGTTGAATACGAAGCAGATACCGTATAGTGATCGACGACCCGTTGTGTTAGTTTTCGTGAGGCATCAGGCGTATTGCAAGTGGGGGGTTCCGTGAACTTGGCCCAATATATGGTTTGTCGACTGATGATAGGGTGACCATGACCTTGATAAGAATTTGGCGGTGACTGGGGATCTGACGCTGATACAGACGTCAGATCGTCGAGGTTCCACTACTTCTATTCGACAGTTAGTGAGGTCAAGTATCAAGCTTACTTCGCTTCAACACGCCGACTGAATAGCTCAAGTCATGGCTGTGCGGCCCCAAGACGTCATTCTTCACCCAGTGGGCCACATCCAGTCGGCAAGCCATCGTACAATTTGTGCAGCGCGCACAATGATATTTTACCCTGCGGCATGTCGCCGCGATAGTTGTGCCAACCCGACGCGCTGAGCTTCGAGGGCCTGGGCTCCGCAATGGTACACAGCGGAGTTTTGATGGGGGATGCACTGGCAATGCCACATTTCACGTTGATGAACTTGAGACGAAGAAAGACCTGCAGTAGTAGCCATCGTAGGTGTGTGAGGACATCTTGTGCCATCGCAAATAGGGGTGGCTTGTGGTTCAGCACACGATTCTCATACCTGAAGTTCAGACTGTCATTGCCTGGGATCTGGAAAAGGCTGAGTTGCGAAATTGATATGGATGGCGATGCGTATAAACGCACGAACGAACCGGAATCAACGCAGCTTGTCAGACAGCTGATGCTGCGGGCAGCGGTGAAGATCTATGGCAATGTGAGCCATGAAGCCTTGAGCAGACGGCAGCGGAAGAGCAAGCGCTATATGGAGTCGGCGCCAAACGCCTCTCACCTCGAAACAGTCGAGCTTTAGAAGAGCGATGATATGGCTAACCGCCCATTGCCGCAATTCTTTTCGGCGACCCTAACGGCGCGGCTTGGTTCTGGGCAACGTATGCTCGTCACATCCGATGTCAGTCTCCAGAGCATGCGCATACCATTTTGAAATAGCTAAAGTTAGACTTGCCAAGGGTTTTTCGCTGTGGCCATAGACGACTGGCAACTTTGGGAACGCTAAGATCAAGAGTGTTGAGCTCAGACCTTGACATTGCGATCGTCAGCAACATCGCGTATGTAAGAAGGCTTTCGCACCCCGGAGAAGCTACGAACGGAACCAACAGCATAAGTAGAACGTATTCTTGAGGAGCCTTTTCCCCTTGGACATCGTGTGAGTGAAGAGCGTCGTAGCGGTGAAGGCTGGGTTGAGCTGCGGGCGATCGGCCTGTCCATCACGGTGAGCACATGACTGCGCAAATGCATGGTCTGGTACTGTGACAGCCGAAAAGTGGTATTTGCCTCGTGAGGGTGCTTCACTATACTTTGGCAGCAGTCGGCATCTCTGCGATGCAGCTCGAGCTGCTGGTGGGGTTCGAGGCACACAGCAGCCTTGAGGGCGACGATGACAGTTGAAGGTCTCGTCAACACAATTGTACTTTGGAGTAATCCCGTCCACAGGAAGGACTCACTGATCTTCCTCAATGAGAGTATGCGCGTAAGCGAAGGTCAGGTATCGATGTCAACATCAATCAACTGCCAAGTGAACCGCCCCTTGCCGTGGTCTGTATGGCCGGCCGTGACATGCAAGACTGACAGGCGGCTTCTGTGACCTGAAAGCTGAGCGAGGTCTCCGGCGACCGTGTCTTCCGACTTTGCACGAGCTCGACGACCGAAAGGAGTCTGACCAGCTGCAACATGTGAGCGAATGCCTACACAGGTGTCTGATGCAGGGGGAACGGCTGGCCGACTGTCGATGGCGTCTTTTCCAGCCCAGATCTCAGATGCATCCATGGAGGCTCTGGCAGTATTCAGAGAGATATCGACTCGAGAACTCCTGGACTCATGTACCACTGACCTGAGATGCTTGTCATGGTCTTGCGCATCACGTAAGGCCGCCTTGCAGATGATTCCAAGGCTTCTCATGTAATTTGGAGCCGCAGGTGGCGACGCACTTCTTCGTACATTCCGTCTAACAGCGCGGTACTTGTGAGCGGTCGTTCACTCGGAGTTCGGTCAGACGTTTTCTACCGCAGTGTTGACTACAGCCTTGAGATGGGCTTTGTAACGAGCCGACAGTAGGTGCGCTCGACTGGTCGGTAGCAGCCGAGTGAGCAGGCGGTAACGTTTGCGTATCGTTTGTTCGGTGCTGCGTCTAAAAGAAACTCGAAAGAATTAGTGACCCTTCCCTGCAATGTGTTCACGCGCAAAGGGACCAAAAACTCCTTCTCGGCAACAATGCCATAGGCGTACCTGGAGTCACCGTGAGGCAACTGTCAGGGATGTCATCAAGCCTGACTTTGCGTTGACCGATCTGCCATACAGAATGCCATGGGCGTTGCTGATAAGCCCAGATATACCAGCAATAGACCTTACCTCTACGGTCGTGTGTACCGTCCCAGTGGTCAGATGTGCGTGCCTCTCGCATCTACTGGGGAGCAGCTGGGGATGCTGGTGATGTCGCCGAGAACGAGACTATTGATGTGTAATCTGTCAAGGGCGTTTGTGAGGGTTGCTTTCGCGGGGCGATTAGCAGGCGTCTCTGTCATGGAGGAATGCGTCAGATCAGGGCATCAAGACTCCAGAGCAAACCCTTTCTGTTGAACCAGCCGACTACGGAGCCATTGGACAGCTAGAAAAATTTTGCGATGGGAAGGGACATCAGAAGTACCCTGAGGTAGAACAGGGCAGCGGCCATTGCAACTTGTCCGGAAGCAAGCAACTCCATCCTCAAACAGCCCAGGCCAGGGATGAAGCGGTAATACTGGAAGCTGAAAGGGTGCTTGTGATACTCGTGGTCGAAGCGGTTGAATCCGTTGAAAGCTGCCCGCGTGTCCGCTCAGGTTATGCATGAAATGAAGGTTTCTGACTTCCATCGCTGCTTGAGGTGTGGTCTCGATGATTGGAGTCGACGATAGAGAGGGGAGGCAGGAGAAGCGACAAGAAGGGATCTGTCACATCGTGGGCGAGATGACAAGCATGTGTACCAATCTTGACTTGAGCGGCATGGATTGTGGAAGTCGTCAAAGATTTGGGCCACGATGTCAGCGCCGATGTCACATAAAGAGCTGGCAGAAATTGGGACGATACCGAGGCGTTGGAGAGAACTCTTCTCGTGCGATTGCTTGGTCAAGAATGTGCAAATGGAGGGGGAGGAGGCGCTGGAAGAATTGGCGGGAGGGTAGAAGAGGGGTAAAGACGAGATGACGGAAGAGAGCTTTGCAAGTTGGGAAGGGACTTGAAGAGAGTGCCTGAGCAGGGCAATTGAAGATGAAGTGCAATGCGGCGTTAGGTAAGCAGCTCCAAGGAAACACGCATTCAATGTTTGGTGACCGTAAGGGACGATTCATTTGGGAGACTACTGACAATTCACATTCTCCTTGCATGCTGTTGGTTGGTTCCAGCCGTTCAGATCGTGGGAGTTGTTGCGGAAAGTGTCGAGGCGGACGTGGGACGCATCTCGTTGAGTCACGCTCCCGCGCACGAGTCCTTTGAGCACATACGCGTGACGCATCACGTTGGCATGTCAGTCATCATGCTTCTGGGTTTTCCAAGTAGCCTTGACTTCTTCAACGACATACCGTCGGCTGGAAGAATCTGCGGATGACCATCTGAACATCTGTTCGCAGTGTAGAGGTGGATATGGCTCCTGAGAACATGAACGTAGCGCGTGATAATCCACTTCAAAGTTGGCGCTTTGAATCGAGCTCGTCCTTCACTTGTACTCTGACTAAGGACCTCGTGATTAATAAAACCTCATTGCAAGTCATGTTGAAGTCCGTCGTGCCCAGCGTATAGGCACCGATATCGCGTAGGTCCCCTCACGCTTTGGGGAACCTTCGTCGTCACAGAAACTCGCCCGAAACGTCTTACTCACTGGTCTTGACATACCGCCAGCCCATAGAATCATATTCACCAATGGCATCAATACTCATCTACTTCCAAGGTAGGCATAAGACATGGACCACGGATGGTGGGAGCCATTAGGAGTCATCATGCTGTCGAGCAGCACCGGCGTCACAACGGTCGCATCAGAGCCCGACAGATAACACCTTTAACTACAGCAGACCCTCATAAGTGCCATATTCTCTAAATGACCCAGTTCAGCTTCGGCTCCCGGCAAATGAAAGCCTTGTCCAGGCGGCTGGTTTGCTTGAGATCTACCAACGTTGCTCTTGGAGGCTACTAGTTGCAGGCCCATCTGCGCTTTCGTAGATAAGGTTGGCATTCTGAATCTCTCCAAAGGGTGTATATCTCCACTAATTAACCGGAGGGAATAGGGCATGTACGAAAACTAATTGCACGTGCTCGGTGCTCTGGAGTGCGGTTGAATCTTGCAGTGGCCAGCAGAGGGACAAATTACGGACGTCGAAATCCAATCGGACGAACTGCGCCAGGTTCCTCCTCTGACAAGTACTTCAGCTTACTGAGATGAGTGATTTGGATCTCTAAAAGGTAGAAGCCCATGTCACCTGTCTTGAACACTTTGAGCCGTGTCGCAGAACATAAGGTCTCGCCAATCACTGTTGAAAGTAGGTGCACTTACATTGTATGGACACCTAATTGCGCTGATCTCATTGTGCTCCTCTCTTTGAGTCTATATCAGCACCTAGACGAAGTTAAAGCACAATAGTCATACTATGGAACCCTGGTTTACTCATTCCCCTTTCAGGAGGAACTCATCATTGACGACACGAAAGCCTCGTATCCCTCCACACCATTCATCCTCTATCCTGCAACAAAGGTGGTGGGATGTTACAGCAACAAGCACGAAAAGAGATGGCCTTTGTTAATCTAAACTGGCAGCTGATTCTCAACGTATAACTAAAAGTTTTGTTCTATCAATGTCTATTGCACAACTCCTCGGCCAATTGTGCGTAAGGCTGACTATTGCGAATGCTGGATGAAAGGCCAGCACTGAAGCTCATGCAAACACACTGCAGAAGTAAAACACAGAATATCTCAGCTAGCATCGCTCTCGGGGCTCATAATTGAGCCCGCATTCCAAGCCCAGAGTAAGCGTATCCTGCCGTGGAACTGAAAAAAACATTGAAGGCAAACGCATACGTCCACCTATTACATGTATACCTTACCTTATGAAGCTTGCCCACGGAGTACATACCTACCTATACAACGGGCTCCTCAGCTGTCAGCCTCATCAGGGAAGTAGCTGATACTGGGTAATCCACAGGATATGACCATGCCAGCTCTACTCAAGCAAAACGAAGTTTTGTACATTCTGTTCGTGATGCGGCTAGGCATCGTGAACTATTTCCAGCGCTCAAATCGACATTGACTTTCAATTTCACACCATAGCTCAACCAGTCACCTCGTTCCTTGAGTACTCGTACGCCCTAGAAAGGACTAGAGCATCACCAGGAACAATTCAGCCGGGACCTCCCCCCCAGATCTTGCACGGATCCGGAAAAGCCAATTCATTCGGCCCGGCGGGGCGCCCCAAGCCACCGATCCGACCTCTTCATGAGTGGGTTCCTGGATCCAGAAACAAGCAAAGGAACATGGGACTAAGAGGGGCTAGTTTCCGTATGTCCGTCTTGTACTGGTACTAGAAGGACGTTCTCAAGCAAGACAAAACAAAGACATCGCTTAGTAATAGATTACGCGCTTGACCTGTCTTGCTGGACTGCATGGGATGTGGAAAAGCCGTTATTATCCAGACATTATCTCGGAAAATAATCCTCCGCGTAGCCCCATACGGGGCATCTAAGTGAGCTACATTCGTCCCTTCAGCCACAAGGAGGGGAAGTCTATTGTCAATGCTCGAAAAGGTGCGGAAACATGGAAAGAAACGGGATCCAACGGATGGTCTAGGTAAACGGGGTTCTGTCTACCTTGATCCACATCCCATAAGAGGTGGTAGTGAAGGATCTGGGGTTCCTGGGGAATATACGGCAACCGAAGTGCTGGGCAAGGAGGATTGTTCCGCCTTGGTATAATATTGAGGAATGCTTTAGCCAGCCAATGAACGCAAGGGTGGCTATTTGGGCTAATGGCTCACTCCTCTGTCGAGGCTGGTAGGTCTAGCCATGCTTTGAATGCAGGTAAGCTCAGAGCCTGCAATTCGTGGTCTCCATGTGCGGCGAAGGTAGTGCAGCCAGCGGGATACCGAGGAATACCGGGAAAGCATCACACTTAAAGCCGAACCTCAGCTCTCCCGCGAAACACTGCATCCTCAGCTACAGAACTTGGGTTGATCGTCGTTTCCTCGCTCGGGATGCTACCAGCTAAGTCTTAGAGCAACGCGAGAAGGGTGCATTGTATGATACACTGGCACGTTTTCCCCCACCCGTTCGGAAACCTTGCCTCCTATTGAGATCGAAAGAGATGGCTGTAGACTGACAACATGGCCATAAACGTTTTCATTATAATATATTCATGTGTCGATCCCGATTCGAGGTTTAGGTTTGGCTTCCTTCAAGCTCTCCAAGTTCTCTGAATCGTATGTCCACATTAATAGAATTTCGAAGTTCGTGATCAATCTCGATATCGGGCATCCTTCAGTCACATCAACCTCCACGTAATCCAGGTTCTGTTTATAAGAAATCCTATCCCTCCTTCATACCCCAAGTGCCCAGGCAAATAACTGTACACATTCAAAGAAAAAGGACTTGATCTGTACTCCGCACTTCGATCAGGCTCCTCTCTCCTCACGATGCCCCGATGCTTGCCACTCCACAAGGTACTGTAGCAATCTGCAGTTACTTCCCCGCTTTTGCCTACTTAGCCGGCGAGAATGAGATGCAAGTTTGCTCCTGTCGGGAGTATTGGCTAAATGAAAATACAAGGACAAGAAGAGAAAATAGAAAAGGTCCAATACCGGCTATTCACAACAGATCTGCGTCTGTATCTGGTAGAACTACTAGTCGGCAGTATCCGCTGTCATCCAGATCATATACTAAAACGTAAGCTAAACGAAATGGCTTGGAAAAGGGGATTTAGACAGAAAGCAATACACCAACGACCAGCCCTGTCAGTGACAGAGATGGCAGCCTACTAGCGGCTGGCGATTGGTGTCCGCCTTTTATTCAGGCTAAATATCTCGAGGTGCCGGGAAATCCTGATGGGGAGAAATTGGCGTGTGTGGAGCCGTGATGCAGGTCGGACCACACCAAGAAGTTGGGGTAGCATTTTCGTCCCGTATGGGGTTAATATGGGGTAACAAGCTGGAAGTGGAATTGATGGTTGGGGGAAGAATGCAACATCGTCATCGTCATACCGCTCAATTTAAGTATTGAGCTTTTCCGGAGATCAGATGGAAGAAGGCAACAGAGAGAGAGAGACAAGGAAGACCGTGAGCCATTGAAGGACAGCCGGACGCAATGGTGAACAACGCAGCTCTTCTCGCCGCTCTGTCGGCCCTCCTGCCCACTACCCTGGCACAAAACAATCAAACATACGCCAACTACTCTGCTCAGGGCCAGCCTGATCTCTACCCTGAGACACTTGCCACGCTCACGCTCTCGTTCCCCGACTGCGAACATGGCCCCCTCAGGAACAATCTCGTCTGTGACTCATCGGCCGGCTATGTCGAGCGAGCCCAGGCCCTCATCTCGCTCTTCACCCTCGAGGAGCTGATTCTCAACACGCAAAACTCGGGTCCCGGCGTGCCTCGCCTGGGCCTTCCAAATTACCAAGTCTGGAACGAGGCTCTGCACGGCTTGGACCGCGCCAACTTCGCCACCAAGGGCGGCCAGTTCGAATGGGCGACTTCGTTCCCCATGCCCATCCTCACTACGGCGGCCCTCAACCGCACATTGATCCACCAGATCGCCGACATCATCTCGACCCAAGCTCGAGCGTTCAGCAACAGCGGCCGTTACGGTCTCGACGTCTATGCGCCAAACGTCAATGGCTTCCGAAGCCCTCTCTGGGGCCGTGGCCAGGAGACGCCTGGCGAAGACGCCTTTTTCCTGAGCTCCGCCTACACCTACGAGTACATCACGGGCATCCAGGGCGGCGTCGACCCTGAGCACCTCAAGGTTGCCGCCACGGTGAAGCACTTTGCCGGGTACGACCTCGAGAACTGGAACAACCAGTCCCGTCTCGGTTTCGACGCCATCATAACTCAGCAGGACCTCTCCGAATACTACACTCCCCAGTTCCTCGCCGCGGCCCGTTACGCAAAGTCACGCAGCTTGATGTGTGCATACAACTCCGTCAACGGTGTGCCCAGCTGTGCCAACAGCTTCTTCCTGCAGACGCTCCTGCGAGAGAGCTGGGGCTTCCCCGAATGGGGATACGTCTCGTCCGATTGCGATGCCGTCTACAACGTCTTCAACCCTCATGACTACGCCAGCAACCAGTCGTCAGCCGCCGCCAGCTCACTGCGAGCCGGTACCGATATCGACTGCGGTCAGACATACCCGTGGCACCTCAACGAGTCCTTTGTGGCCGGCGAAGTCTCCCGCGGCGAGATCGAGCGGTCCGTCACCCGTCTGTACGCCAACCTCGTCCGTCTCGGATACTTTGACAAGAAGAACCAGTACCGTTCGCTCGGTTGGAAGGATGTCGTCAAGACTGATGCATGGAACATTTCGTACGAGGCTGCTGTTGAGGGCATCGTTCTGCTAAAGAACGATGGCACTCTGCCTCTGTCCAAGAAGGTGCGCAGCATTGCGCTGATCGGACCATGGGCCAATGCCACAACCCAAATGCAGGGCAACTACTTCGGACCTGCCCCGTACCTCATCAGCCCTTTGGAAGCTGCTAAGAAGGCTGGCTATCATGTCAACTTTGAACTCGGCACAGAGATCGCCGGCAACAGCACCGCCGGCTTTGCCAAGGCCATTGCTGCCGCCAAGAAGTCGGATGCCATCATCTACCTCGGTGGAATCGACAACACCATTGAACAGGAGGGCGCTGACCGCACGGACATTGCTTGGCCCGGTAATCAGCTGGATCTCATTAAGCAGCTCAGCGAGGTCGGCAAGCCCCTTGTCGTCCTGCAAATGGGCGGTGGTCAGGTAGACTCATCCTCGCTCAAGAGCAACAAGAAGGTCAACTCCATCGTCTGGGGCGGATATCCCGGCCAGTCAGGAGGCGTTGCCCTCTTCGACATTCTCTCTGGCAAGCGTGCTCCTGCCGGCCGACTGGTCACCACTCAGTACCCGGCTGAGTATGTTCACCAATTCCCCCAGAATGACATGAACCTCCGCCCCGATGGAAAGTCAAACCCCGGACAGACTTACATCTGGTACACCGGCAAGCCCGTCTACGACTTTGGCAGTGGCCTCTTCTACACCACCTTCAAGGAGACTCTCGCCAGCCACCCCAAGAGCCTCAAGTTCAACACCTCGTCAATTCTCTCTGCTCCTCACCCCGGATACACTTACAGCGAGCAGATTCCCGTCTTCACTTTTGAGGCCAACATCAAGAACTCGGGCAAGACAGAGTCCCCGTACACGGCCATGCTGTTTGTTCGCACAAGCAACGCTGGCCCAGCCCCGTACCCGAACAAGTGGCTCGTCGGATTCGACCGACTTGCCGACATCAAGCCTGGCCACTCTTCCAAGCTCAGCATCCCCATCCCTGTCAGTGCTCTCGCCCGTGTTGATTCTCACGGAAACCGGATTGTATACCCCGGCAAGTATGAGCTAGCCTTGAACACCGACGAGTCTGTGAAACTTGAATTTGAGTTGGTGGGAGAAGAGGTAACGATTGAGAACTGGCCGTTGGAGGAGCAACAGATTAAGGATGCTACACCTGACGCATAAGGGTTTTAATGATGTTGTTATGACGAAACGGTAGAGTAGTTAATGATGGAATTGGAAGAGGCTGTAGTTTTCTGTTTGCAAAGCATTTATGCCACTGCGCCCGAGTTTCCTGGATCACATATTGCGTGTGTATATATGATGAATTTGAAAAAACCCCTCGAGGTTATGAAAGCAAGACAAAGGTCTGTGGGCACAACTTGACGACGCCACAGCTCGTTAGGGGTTTTGGAAACGTCGACCATCCGCCACCACCATCGACGGCGCGCAGATGCAAGCGATAACCATAGGTAAAAGCTTATGTGCTCGTGTTCCACTAGCGAAGACAGTGCAGCCTGACATGGCTCAGATGGGGCAGGTCAATTCTCGGTAAGTTTATGCTGATCACGGTCTTTCATGCTAATACGCACTCTGCCTTTTATCCATATTCGCACAGGCGGCTATTCGACGCCTACAACCGCAGAATTCTCTTCCATTGGCCAACTCACAGCCAGCGAATTTGTGCCGTAATGGCAATCCCAATGGCTTATTGGAAGAATGGGGGCCAAGGCCCTCGGCTGGCTTCTTGTCGACAGATGGTCTTGAATGTAGCTTGCTGTTACATTCAAGGTTGGGCCACCTTCTCGTTCCGTCGTGGCGCCGATGTCCAGGACATGACACTTGCCGCTTGAGGCTTCCCCAGGTTCGCTTCAAACACTTTGCACCAGTGATCGGCAGCATACAGAGAATCACGCCGGGAAAATCGATCAATGACGGATTGCATCACGAATGCTATCGGAGAATCTCAAGTCAGTGAGCATCAGACAAAATTCGACATCGTTTCCTACCCCACGGCTTCCCAATAGCCGGTGGCAGTGCAGGAGATTCCGTAACGGCACCCCATCGGTGATGGAAGGTTGCTGAACCGGATCATGGCTGCAGTTTGGAAACGGTCACAGTCGCCATCTGGTTCCAGTCGGTCGTACGTAGCCTTTCATGGGGTCTAGGTGAATGGCGCGTTATGCTATGGCCACAGAGGGATAGTTCGCGCTACCACTTGGTCGAGGAGATGATCGCCCACGGGCTCAAATCGTAAATCCCCGTGTGGGTAGGAGTGCAACGATGGGGTTTGGCCGCAATCCTGCCGAGCTCGAGAGTTTCTGCAACGTTATCCAGGAGATTTGCGCTTGCCCAAGGGGGAGTTGACGGGGAGAGTCCCAACTGGTTCCATCAGTAACGCCACCCTGGCAGACTATATAACTTGTGGACAAGGCCCTGCTTTGTTGAGCTCCTCCTACCAGTCTTGATCAATGTCATTCTGTTGAGCTCAATCTGAAATGCATTACCGAACAGCAGCTGCGCTGGCACTTGCCACTGCGCCCTTTGCTAGGGCAGACAGTCAGTAGAGCGAGTCCCATATCGGGATGTAATTTGTATCCTTGAGACACCATGCTGACTCTTGGATCAAGGTAGCTCAGCATCGGGGGCCTCGGCTGAGGCAGTTGTGCCCCCTGCAGGGACTCCATGGGGAACCGCGTACGACAAGGCGAAGACCGCATTGGCAAAGCTCAGTCTTCAAGATAAGGTCGGCATCGTGAGCGGCGTCGGCTGGAACAGCGGTCCTTGCGTTGGAAATACATCTCCGGCCTCCAAGATCAGCTATCCATCGTTATGCCTTCAAGACGGGCCCCTCGGTGTTCGATACTCGACAGGCAGCACAGCTTTTACGCCGGGCGTTCAAGCGGCCTCGACGTGGGATATCAATTTGATCCGCGAACGTGGACAGTTCATCGGTGAGGAGGTGAAGGCCTCGGGGATCCATGTCATACTTGGTCCTGTGGCTGGGCCGCTGGGAAAAAATCCGCAGGGCGGTCGCAACTGGGAGGGCTTCGGTGTCGATCCATATCTCACGGGCATTGCCATGGGTCAAACCATCAACGGCATCCAGTCGGTAGGCGTGCAGGCGACAGCGAAGCACTATATCCTCAACGAGCAGGAGCTCAATCGAGACACCATTTCGAGCAACCCAGATGACCGAACTCTCCATGAGCTGTATACTTGGCCGTTTGCCGACGCGGTTCAGGCCAATGTCGCTTCTGTCATGTGCTCGTACAACAAGGTCAACACCACCTGGGCCTGCGAGGATCAGTACACGCTGCAGACTGTGCTGAAAGACCAGCTGGGGTTCCCAGGCTATGTCATGACGGACTGGAACGCACAGCACACGACTGTCCAAAGCGCAAATTCTGGGCTTGACATGTCAATGCCCGGCACAGACTTCAACGGTAACAATCGGCTCTGGGGTCCAGCTCTCACCAATGCGGTAAACAGCAACCAGGTCCCCACGAGCAGAGTCGACGATATGGTGACTCGCATCCTCGCCGCATGGTACCTGACAGGCCAGGACCAGGCAGGCTATCCGTCGTTCAACATCAGCAGAAACGTTCAAGGAAACCACAAGACCAATGTCAGGGCGATTGCCAGGGACGGCATCGTTCTGCTCAAGAATGACGCCAACATCCTGCCGCTCAAGAAGCCCGCTAGCATTGCCGTCGTCGGATCTGCCGCAGTCATTGGAAACCACGCCAGAAACTCGCCCTCGTGCAACGACAAAGGCTGCGACGACGGGGCCTTGGGCATGGGTTGGGGTTCCGGTGCCGTCAACTATCCGTACTTTGTCGCGCCCTACGATGCCATCAATACCAGGGCGTCTTCGCAGGGCACCCAGGTTACCTTGAGCAACACCGACAACACGTCCTCGGGCGCATCTGCAGCAAGAGGAAAGGACGTCGCCATCGTCTTCATCACCGCCGACTCGGGTGAAGGCTACATCACCGTGGAGGGCAACGCGGGCGATCGCAACAACCTGGATCCGTGGCACAACGGCAATGCCCTGGTCCAGGCGGTAGCCGGTGCCAACAGCAACGTCATTGTTGTTGTCCACTCCGTTGGCGCCATTATTCTGGAGCAGATTCTTGCTCTTCCGCAGGTCAAGGCCGTTGTCTGGGCGGGTCTTCCTTCTCAGGAGAGCGGCAATGCACTCGTCGACGTGCTGTGGGGAGATGTCAGCCCTTCTGGCAAGCTGGTGTACACCATTGCGAAGAGCCCAAATGACTACAACACTCGCATTGTTTCCGGCGGCAGCGACAGCTTCAGCGAAGGATTGTTCATCGACTATAAGCACTTTGACGACGCCAATATCACGCCGCGGTACGAGTTCGGCTATGGACTGTGTAAGTTTGCTAAGCTGAACAATCTGTTAAGACACGCTGACTGACGAATGACCGTGGAATGATAGCTTACACCAAGTTCAACTACTCACGCCTCTCCGTCTTGTCGACCGCGAAGTCTGGCCCTGCGACTGGGGCCGTTGTGCCGGGAGGCCCGAGTGACCTGTTTCAGAATGTCGCGACAGTCACTGTTGACGTCGCAAACTCTGGCCAAGTGACTGGTGCCGAGGTCGCCCAGCTGTACATCACCTACCCATCTTCAGCACCCAGAACCCCTCCGAAGCAGCTGCGAGGCTTCGCCAAGCTGAACCTCACGCCTGGTCAGAGCGGAACAGCGACATTCAACATCCGACGACGAGATCTCAGCTACTGGGATACGGCGTCGCAGAAGTGGGTGGTGCCGTCGGGATCGTTTGGTATCAGCGTGGGAGCGAGCAGCCGGGATATCAGGCTAACGGGCACTCTGTCGGTAGCATAGCGTGATGGCGAAGACGGTGGATCTGTGATTGTGAGTGAGGACCGAAGGTAGGATGGCGTGATTACTGCAGGAACGCAATTCTCAGGATAGGCAGCTGAGCAATAACATGAATTACGAAGAAGGCCGAAGCAGAAGTGAATAGAGTATACCTACCTACTAGTGATGATGAAATTTGTGGGAAGAGGAGATGTTGATTCACCTTTTTTGCGGGAAGCTGCGAATTGGGCCTCACGTCTTCTCGCACGGAGAAGGAACTTTGCTGCAGAAAGTCTGCTCTGAAGGAGGCACGGATTAGTATCGCGCCTCTTCCGGGATGTCCTCCGTGCGCTATGCACTGCCAACTCCTAACCGGCATCAACTGTCCACGTACCTACTTTACCCTGTAGTCTGTGATAGTTTCAAGTTCAACTCTGACGCTGCTCAAGGAATGCCGGCAATCTCCTTTCCATTCTGCTTCAAACTACCACTAGTGCTACTCTCTACTCTCTATTCGCGTCGAACACTCTGGCTTTGGCATCCAATGGCGACTCTGTCACAGATATTGCGGACAGTTTCTTTCAGTTCGATCGCAAACTGCGTTTGCACGAACACTCCACAGACCGGAGAGTCCCATGTCTACCATTCAGATAAACAGGGAATATCAGAATAGGGCTGACTAGCTAGCGACAAAAAGACGGTCAAAGATGATTGAGAAGATCGCTGCGATCGATCATATGGCGGCTGACTGTTGACAATCTCTCACTGCCCAGGTATTGCGACGCTGCTTTGGCGGGGAACTGCGCCCTCAACCCCTCGACAGACAAACGCTAATTTGTTCGATTATTAGCTTCTGGGTACCCAGTCGTCACCTCCTCACATCGTCGACGGCTCCCTCGAACAACACGTCTGGGTTCTCCTGGTCGATCGATACCACGATGGCAAACAGCCGCCGAATGCTTCCATTGAAAGCGGACGGTTTTGCCTTGGCTATCCACTGTCAAACAATGACGGCAACAACAGTTACCTGCGAGCGACCAAGAGGTTTTCTGAAGGAAGAGAGGACAAGGAAAGTCCATCTACAGATGCAGGTAGAGCTAGTCTGTGGAGGTAGCCAATGAGCTTTAGGGCATGACACACTCCCTCTCGAACGGCTTTATTGAAGCTATCGCATGCCCACGGTCCTCAGCATATGTGCGAGCGAAAAGTTCTCCTGGCTGAAGTTCACAATGTCCGGCAAAATGCCTGGTACAGACTCGACAACAGTTCCTTGGCACGCTGCTTACCCAGCTCCAGAAACTGTGGCAAAGTCGATCTCGCGAGATGAGGTCCTGGACATGATGAAACACGGGATGAGGGATTACCTCCTGGTAGACCTTCGGAGGGCTGATCATGAGGTAGGTATGATGGTGAATAGGGTCAAGAAGGCAACGGTAGACTCTGATGTTCCCTTTACAGGGCGGTCTCATTCGAGCATCCATCAACTTGCCGGCACAAAGCCTATATCCCAGCATTCCGACCCTCTTTCGGTTGACCAAAGACGCT
Source organism: Trichoderma parareesei (assembly GCA_001050175.1). Lineage (NCBI taxonomy): Eukaryota > Fungi > Ascomycota > Sordariomycetes > Hypocreales > Hypocreaceae > Trichoderma > Trichoderma parareesei. The sequence continues at coordinate 178,043 of LFMI01000206.1, read as the reverse complement.
GGGATAGTCAAAGTCATTTGGTTTTGCGGTAAGATGTTTCTCTCCGCAATGAAAGCTCAACGGCACTTACCAATGTGCATTTGACGCAGCTTCTTCTCGAGGCCGCGGCCCCCGAGCCGCTGCCTGGTTCAACGATTACCTCGCCAAATGCGGCGAGACGGATATGGAAAGCTTGGTGCTGTTGGGAGGCATTAAAGGCTGGGCAACGGCGGGCGACGAATACGTCAGTTGGATGGATGAGTACGAGGCGTCAGTCTGGACGAGAGAATAGAGCATTGTAATTATCCAAGACTGACTGGCATACATACCAAACCTGATGGGACTACTATAGAGGAAAGAGAAATACAGAATGGAACAGCAAGAGAAAAAAACCTTTAAAAACAAGCAGCATCACCCTGATTCCAATGCAGCTCCGACGCCAAACAAACAAGCTCGAAACAAAAGTCCTCCACATGTTGTACTTCATGTCTGATATACAGCTCCGTCTTGTGGAAACGAGTCTGTTCTGAAAACGCTGTTGACTATATAGGTAAGATCTCCTTGCGCGCCATAACTCCCATGTCCCGTCTTATTTGTGTACACCAGAACAGCTTGTGGAATCTGAGCGCGTAGCGATATGGCCCCCTGGGCGCTGGTTATGGGATCCAAGGCGGAGGTGACGAGCAAAAGGGGCTTGATTGACTTCCCTTCTTGCAACAATGGGCGCTGTCCGTTCTGCACTCTTTTCTCCTTCCGTGGCCAGGAAATGCATCTAGAGTAGTGCAAAAAGCTCTGCATATATCCGCGTGTCAGAGGAGAGAGAATTCGTAGTGTTCGCTGGGTCCCTAAGAGCTCTAAAAAATCGCGGGCAGGAATCCAATCTTGACAGCCAGTAAGGAGGGAGGCCCAAGTGGCGGTTGGATCGGTCTCGTCCGTGAACCAATGGGCAGAAAGGACGGAAGCGTCTCCTTCGGAAGCATCCAGCAGGCTCTCTGCTAGAGACGACCATCTGAGCGGCCCAAAAGCCAGGTATCTCTGCACGTTCAACATCATCTCCTCCAGATTGACGTTGGGTCGACATGAGTGTTCGCCTGCGTCCTGCTTACAATTGGGGGCGGCAATGGGTTCGTTCTCGGCTTTGGAAGCAAGTTCTGTGAAGAAGTGCTCGAGATTTGACTGACTGTGTAGTGCGCAAGAAGATTCAGCCCTGCACCAGTCGAAAAAGTGCTTCAGCGTCGTCTCAAAGGCCGCGGACTCGGCCATGATGGTGCCGATCGGGCCCTGTGTGTGATCAGTGATGCCGTCCAGCACAATGTTGCCCATATACGCGGAGATCTTCTCGACGTAGGCGAGCCCGATTTGCGCGCCCCACGAAAGGCCGATCATGTGCATCTTGCGATTCTTGGACGGAAGCTCCCAGTTGTTGTACCGGACGTTCTCAATATCCTGTCCGATTGTGGATGTGTCCATGTGGTCAAATAACAGCTCCCCCGTCATCTCCCTGCACTCCTCTGCAATTTTCCTCCAGTGTTGCTGCATCCTGTTATACTGTGTCAAATTCTTGGGCATGCTAGGCACGCGTCTGTTCCATCGAGTTGCGTTACACTTGATGGGTGAATGGTCCGATATGCCACGAACGTCCAGGCCCATGATGTGATACTCGTCGAGCAGTTCCATCGCGGCCGACGAGTTGTCCCCAAGGTACTTTTTGAGAAGCCTGGTGCCGGAGCGGTTTGGCCCTGAGGGGAGGAAGATTGTGCCTTTGGGCTTTTCGGTGCGCGACTTGACGCGCATCACGCTCATTGTCGTGTATTGACTGAGTCCCGAGCCCCAGTCGTAAGGCACCGGATGTTTGGCGCATTGGACATTTGGGTATGGGCTCGGGGGATCGCATTCCTTCCATTTCAGCGGCTTGTTGCTCTGGGAACTGGCGATCGGTGTGAAGGCCAAGAGGGAGAGAATCACGCCGAAGATTCGTTGATACATCTTGAGTATAATCGCAGATAAACGTGGAATGCTTGCTTCCCGAGAGAAATCACGGCGTCATGGCCTGGTCGTGAAATGCCCTGGATGTGCAAGAATGACAACGCGGAGAGGTTTGCGACGGACGAAGAAACTGAGATTTGTTCTTGAGAGGTACCTTACCTTATCTGAAAGTCGTGGCTTTTTTATGCTTAACCGATGAACCTTACCTCATGTAGGTAGTAAAGAAGCTGAACTTTATCTCGTGGCTGTCGTCATAAACCTTATCTCTGACTACCTACCTACACCGATTTTTCGATGGCGATGGTAGCCAGTCGATGATGCGAAAGGCCGCGGCAACGCCGACATGTAGCAGCACTTCCACCGCCATATGAAATCGTCCAAACTCCTAGATAATCCGAATCCGTACCAATGGAGCATCATAAATCCGTGGCAGCGTCGTGAGCATATGGCGCGATCGACCGCGAGTAGTTGACTGTCCTCATGGAGCCACCGTATGGGAAACGTAATACGAGGTATTACTGCGGCATAGGCTATGATTCCACAACAATGTCAGCAAAGCCCACAGTGTATATAAGCCGAGATCGTATTTTCAGAGCTGTCGATGTTTCCCAGACCATGTCGCCGAAGATCCTATTCATAAGCTGTCTTCAGGATACGATATTAGTGAGTCAAGACGATGGTGCCCTGTCAACAAATGGATGCCACTTGTCAGCTGCATCTACCACTCCACCCAGACGGTACTGTTTCCTTTATGTATGTTTCGTCAGGGATATGGAGCGTCGGCGTCGAGCGCGGCCATCTTGCTACGTTGACTGGTAAGTCGAAGCTTGTATGTCAATCGATATCTGCTGTCAATCTCGACTTTGGGAGGATCATCAGCGGCAAGGAATCCCACACAGCGACAGCGAGTCGCACTTAATGGTCGTGGCCGGTGCCGGCCGGATGGATGACAGATTCAGAGGCCACATTAGCGAACTTCAACAACTGTGAACTGGATTGTATGACGTACAAGGAGAGATCAACCCGGGTTTCTATCGTTGTCACCGTCGGAGCATGGTGATGGGCCATATGGCACGGTCGCTATGGTAGCGTTTGCAGATGCCACGAGCCATTGCTCAAAACAGCTGCGATCGTTGCGGAACAATGTAAAATTAGAGACAGATGTGTATCCTCGCAGGACAGTAAGCCGATATTGCCGTTAATCGCCAGCTCCGGGGCACAAGCAACGAGTAGCCTGGGAGCCAAAGCATCTGCTGTTCCGTGTTGTTCGGTGGAAAGGGTGATGCAGACATGTCTCGGCTGGATGAGACCTGGAAGAAGAATGTCGGTGGCTGACCAAGATTGTGAGGGGGAGACGACGGAGCCCATGACGAGAAAGCAGCACGGCTATCAGGTGGTTGATGAAAGATTCGAGTTCAACAACAGGGCAGCTTTTGTTGAGATGGCAGGCAGGAGATTATCACGGAAGGCGGGCGCTTTGCTTACCTACCTAGTTACCTACCATTCAATGCGTCATTCATGCCCCAGCCCACGTTTCTCGGCTACAAGCGTTATCGTACCGATAACATTGGCGATAGAACACAGGAGGTATCCAAGTCGAAGAAATCATGCTGAATCTAGCCTTATAGATTGTCAAGGATCCCAATCGACAGAGGAGAGTGCAGACAACTGGAGGCACAGATAATGCGAAAAATGCGACAAGGTCCTAACATGCCATGGAGATGCGGTGATGGAACTCACCTTACCCAAGGTGAGGGCACACGGACCTTGATCGTATTTTGAACCTGGGGCACCCCTGCATTTAGCCGATCTGGTAGGGCAGTTAGTGGCTCGAGCGCCTGTAACCAACCGCTGTGTACTCGGGTGGGACTTATCACTGCGAGCATTCCCGCGAATTGACGGCTTTACCAACAAGGCAACATCCCCGTCTCTAGGCATCCTCTCATTCTTGCCCATCGTACCGTCTCGAACAATCATGGACCAGCACGCCGGCTCATGAATAAGACGAAGCCTCCTCTACTCTCCCCACCAAAGCTTGCAATCCAGCACCGTGCGCCACAACGATTTCTTCCTAAGCACTTCCAGGAAGTGATCTTCTACCCGCGAACACGATGCACGACAGCTGCACACCCAGCTACTCATTTTTCGCCCCCTTAGTTGCAGGAGGAACAATAACTGATCACAAACAGTCGATCCATATTTCGAAATCCAGCACGCCATCAAGCTTCCCAGCACCATCTTCCCGTTCTCGCCGAACGAATGCCCCCGAATATCAGACAACTCGGCAAAACACGCGCTTTCCCTCTGTACAGCAACAGCCTGGTTCACAGAAACTCTTTAAAATTCGTGTGTTGTGCATATCGGAAGGGAAATACCCATCACCGAAGTGTCTTTGTTGTGGCCATACTCTGGGAACGTCGTGGTTGACTTTGACGCAGCATAAGATGAGCCTGCAAGCTGTCGCGGAAGGGAATGGGTGTCAGCATCCCATAGCCTGCTGAGTTTCTACCGAGGCCATTGAATGCTGTACCACGGTTGAGTGAACTCCATCCACTACAAGGTAGTTGACATGAAGTTCAGAAAGAGTCACACCACGGTTCGATCAAGATCCTTCATATCGTTCTTGGTTGTCAGAATCGATCTACCGCACTGCCACCTCTCGGCCTGCCTCCTGCCTTGGCCAACGTGAAGCCTACAAGTCGCCCGATATGTTACGCTGCCGCGAGAAGACTAGCAATGGATTCTCATCTGTCAAAGAGCCACCACGGCACCAATACGGCGGGATTCTATATCAAGGAAAGGCCCGAGACATTGCATCAATTAACTCCTCTACCCAAGGACTCCGCGAAATTTCCAAAAGTACAAACAACAGTAACGATGGCAAGACCCCTTGAACACAACCTTACAAGGCAATATATGTTCTTCCCTGCCAAAAACCCGTCTTTGCGATTATGTCGCTATTTATGGTGAAAGCATGATGGTGGCCCTTTGAAACATTCCAACATTGAACTGCACACTCACTTATACTCTGTTTGTTGTTGTAGCACATTCTCCTGGTCAGAGACAAGTCCGATTGCCTCCTGCTCCCTCTTCTTCAAGTCCGGTCGCAACGAGCGAGTGATGACACCGACGAAAACAAGGATGGAGATGCAAATCAGTTCCGGTAGGAAGCTGAGGCAGACCTGAACAGCCTCGGATGTGAGGAATCCGGAACCGGGGTGCGTCACTTGCAGGTGCAGGGACACGACACCGTACGCAAGGCGGATTGCGACAAACGGGAGGGCGACGAAAGCACCCTTGATCAACTAGAAGAATCACATTAGCCAACCGTGAATGTCAATCAGCTGAGTGTGCCTTGGCGACGTACGATCTTGCCATTATCGACAGTCTGCATGCTAGCATACGAAGAATTCTCGCGGGCCATGAGATACGACCACACTGCCCAGAGCGTGAGAATTCCCCAGGAAACGCACGAGACTGCCAAGCCGACGTAGAGCAGAGACTTGTATTTCGTCTCCACATCGCCCTTCATGATCTTGACAATAGCGACTACGATGAGTACCATTCCGAGGTTGACAATGGTGTGATAGCCCAGTTCGAGGATAATGTCTCGTTTTCGATCGAGGCGAGGATTCACAGCGCGGCGACTGCATCAAACGTTGAATAGAGGCCTTCAAGGCAAGGTTCAAGATAGAAACTTACCCTTCGTATAGGATGCCTGAAATGCCTAGAAGTAAAGGAGAAAGACCAATGCTACTGAGGATCAGAGCGGCCTCATCTTTTGGGTTTCCGTGGAGGCCAATGCCGCCGGTAGCGATGCGGAGGACACAGAAGATCTGAACAAAGAACCAGCCCAGGAATCCAGTTCTCCCATGTTTCCATAGACAGAAAAGTGCGGGTTGGATGAGGACGAGGTAGATGGCCAGTTTGGCGGCTGATAGAGCGTCGGTGGCCATTGTTGCAAGTCGATAGCGTTGGAGGTTGTCGATGTAGCTTGAGTTGTGGTGATGGTAGTCGAGAACACATGGATATTGTTTTGACTATATATATCTCGAATTTGTTGCGCTGGTTGTCGACCTTTGACGTCGTTGATGCCATCAGGGGATTTCAGGACCCGCTAGCTAGTCGAAGGATGCACGCCGTTGCAGTCAACCGGGGAGCGAACGAGAACGACGGCAGATCTCGACGACGAAGCCAGCAAACTAAAGTCTTACAATCCCTGCATCAGACAGATCCAGGGTCCACAGCTCAGCTACGCGAAGCTGTCCCCCTGTAGCAGCATGGCTGTGGGATTCGGCCGGATGCAAGGCCTCCGTGATCGTCGTCTATTGCTCTGCCTCTATTGCTACTCATTCTCTATCTATAACTTGCTATTTTGCACAACAAGGAGGGATTCTCTAGTAACTCCAAAGGCTGTGCTAACATCCCCTGCCATTCAGCTGGCACCTCGGCCGCAATCGCTCTCACCTCACGGAACCCAGCATCTCCGACATACCAAAAGTCGCGGTGAAGCGCCAGAAGCGTAAAGTAATGAGCCAGAACCACCAGCGCTCGTGGCCGCCTCTGCGCCACGTAATCCACAAACTGGGCGTCCACTATCATGGGGAAGAGATATATTCTCCGAGACATGCCGGTGGGTGGAGGGCTGACGAATCTGTGCTTCCAGACCCAGCCAAAGCAGCTGAGCGTGCGTCTGTAGACGTGATAGACGTCGTCATCCCACTCTTCTTCCAGCTCGTGTGGCTCTTGGCGTCGCAAAAGGTAAAGCAGTTCGTCAGAATGCTCCAGCCTCCGCTTCTCATCCAGATGGTGAGATATCTCAAGCGTCAACCTTCCGCTGAGAGAGCCGGGGTTCTTCTCAATCAAGGCGACGGCTTTACGAAACACAATGGTGCTGGTGTTGGACATGCGCAGCCACTCTATAGGCGGCGTATAGGGCTCCAGCTCTCGCCGCTGCAGCTGTACGTAGGCATAGACGCGAAGGGTACTCGAGACCATGCAGGAATAATCCACATTGTCGATATCTAGGCGAGCCACGTGCTTGTGATGCGACTGGAGGGTGAGGTTTAGATACGTGGAATGATGCTGCATGTGCTGCGGCTCGCTGAAATTGGACTTGTACGCCTTGTGAAGTGCCGAGAGCATGCAGAGTCCGTAGAGGACGGCATCGGACTGCAGTGCCGCGCGGCATAGGGCTGGGCCAATGAAGTCTTGGGCGGATTTCTCTGTGCCCAGGGTCGGGGCTGTTTCTGTGGCGTAGTGGTAGAAGAGCTCGAGCTCGAGCTTTCGACGGGCTTCTGTTTCAGGAAGGTGAAGGATGCCATTTGAATCAACCAGATCGTGTTCGACGCTTGATGCAGTCGAGGTACTGACGGCATCGCCTTCGCTCGCGGGGGAGCTTGCGGGAGGCCCATAGCCGCACTCGAGGTCCAGTCGTGTGCAATTGTTGCAGATGGGCTTGGCTTCATCACACTGCTTCAATGTTGGCGACGGAGGTTCACTTGGGCATTCAAAAAGTGCCTATCGAGGAGCCGACATACCTTGACACGACGGATTCGACATCGTTGGCAGCCAGTGCGACTCTTCTTGTGGAATAGCTTCGCGTGCTTCTTGCGTGGCTGCTGGACTTGCGTCTGCGTCTGCTGCGGCTTCTCCTCACGTCCACCCACCAATGGCAGCGTTGTCGTCATGTTCATTGCGTCCGTGATGGAGCTGTAGATACAGTACTGCTTTGATACGACATCAAGCGAGGGTGCTTAAACGATGACGAGGGCAGCGAAGGGGGGTACATGTACCTTCGGATTGCGGCAACATAAACGAGAACGAGCACGAGCCTAGCCACTTACGGTCAGATGGGACACCACTGCGTTGTCAAGCCGTTTCTCTATGCCGCGTCATCACATCATTGGACGAGACTTTTGGGGCCTCACTGACGATCCGAATCCTCCAAATCCTTCAGACGGGCTGTGTGTGGCTGTACTATGGCCGGCTGGCCGGGTCCTGGTCGGATCTCGGACTTTACTGCGTTTACGCTTTTACACGCGAAGATTCAAGAGAGGGAACAAGCGAACGGTTTAGGCATTTCTTGAACCTCTCAACGGGCATTTTTGATATGACTAGGTATTTCGGGGCTTGGCTCAGCGCAATACGCGTGTCCCAGATGATCGGAAAAGCTAAGAGCATGAGTGTCCCCGAATGTGGCTTCAGACCAGACCTCACTCTACTCCCAATGGTCGGCAATTTGTCGAAGGTCGGCAATCATCGCTGGAGGATTATTAAGCGAAGGAAAATGTCCACTGAAGTTGTGATCTAAGGTAGGAAGAGTCAGCGTTGAGTCGTCAGTTTAACCGGGGGTCACACTCACTGTTGTAGGCCACCAGATTGCCAGTCTTCTCCACCAGCGCAGGCGGCCAGAACGCGACGTTATACTTGAATGAGCTGAACAGCAATGGCGCATTTGTCCGGGCTTTGGTGTAATTGGTGGCGAATCCATTCTGGTTCTGATAGTAGATGAAGCCCGCCGAGTTGAAAGACTTGGTGAGGTAGTACAGCGAGACGGCCGCCAGGATCTCATTGTGCGTCAGGACCGAAGGATCAGTACCCGCTCGAGGATCAGACCCTGGAATTTTGGCAACGTTATTAGGGAGATGACAATCACTAGCATGCTGAGGGGACTCACAGTTGATGAACTTTTCGCCAATCCAAGCGAGCTGCCCAATTAGGTTGTCGTATAGCGCCAGGCCAATGGTGTTGGGCTAAAGCAATTGTCAACTCTTTGTTCGCTCTCGGGGCACCGCAAACACTTTCCTTGGTAGTCTGCTCTTGAAAGTAACCTTGGCCACTGGTATACCATTCCATGAAGCTTCCCTCTTCAAATTGCTCAAGCTCGTTTAACGCAATACCCGCATCAGTGAGCTGATCGGGCGTGTATGGGAAGAATGGCAAAAACACCAGCTGAGATGCACGCACGGTAGTGCTGTATGAGCTGTAGAGATGATACGCGACAGAGCAGCCCCAGTCTGCTCCATGAGTGGCATAATTCCTGTATCCAAGGACTTCTGTCATGAGAGTGTTGATGATTCTGGCCGCGTCTGCGGTGGTCCAATTGGCTGGAGGCGCCGTCGACGGCCCATACCCAGGAAGATTGGGGATAATCACGTCAAATGCCACTGATTTCCCAGCTGGTGTCTTTGCCTTGCTGGTAAGATCCTTGACTAAGGGAAGAAACTCCAAAAACGACCCCGGCCAGCCATGGAACAGAATCAGCGGAATAGCGCCTGTTGCCCTTGACTTTTGGTGCACAAAGTGAATTGTAAGGCCTTCTATTTCAGCAGTAAACTGAGAATACCTGTTACAACATTAGTAATACTCGCCGCGATGAGAATATCTGATGTATTTCACTTGTTGATGGCAGCCTGCTCTTTCTGCCAGCTGAATTCTGTTAGCCATTTGGTACGCAGTGACTGCAGAGTGCTCAGTGGGACTCCGGCATCTAGTGAGAGGTCAGGGTACTCAGGAGCATCGGGAAGTTGCGTGTTCTTAACCAATTCAAGCATGCGAGGAACGCGGCTGTCAAGGTTGAGCGTAAAGGGTCGCAAATTGTAATCTTTACGAGGGTGGCTGTTTGAAAGCACTGACGCGCTGGTGACAGACACGACGAGCGCAGAAAGGATATTGAGACGCATTTTGATGAGATCTCTGGTTCCAAGTGAGACTCATGCCTCAAAACTTCGCGTTCTTAGCAAGAACAAGCCCATTTATAACATAGTTATTTCTTCTCCGGAAAGGCTCGCTCGCCATCATGACATCTGACGTGGTTGATGTGGCACAACTTCTATGCGCTATACCGCATCCCATCATTACCAATCATATATCCGCAAGAACGGGATGAGTATACAAATGAATAATAGTATATCAATCCTTGTCCTTACACTTGACTGGGCTCGACGTTCTCTTGCTTTGGACTATGTTTAAAGCGATAGACCCACCGTGACACCTGCTTACCTATGTTCGGGAAAAGTTGCCAAAACACTCAAGATTCCATAGGTGGTGCGCATCTATCCGTCAGCCACGCGATCCAAGGACAACCACAAGATTAATAGCCTCGTCCGGCGATGGGCGATCAGCTTGCTAATCAGTCGTACATACAGCAAACAACGACATACAGTAAATAACGCTGTGTTCGATTAGAGGTAGAGCGAGCGAGTTGTTAAGCAAGGTCAATCCGGATGATATCTGGATAAACATATAAGAAAACAACTTCCTCAAACAAATGCAAACGCCGAGTTCCCAGATGTTATGCAAGAAAGACAACTTCGGTCTCTGCACATATGTGATCGGTCAAAAGGAAAGCCACGCCAACTCGTTCGTAAGTTTCAGCTGCGCCTGATAAAGGACGCACCAACAAGACATAATGGAGGAAGTCATCATTCTTCGTCCTCGTCTTGCTTTTCCCAACCACAACACACTTCCATCCCTTTGAGCTGAACATAGAGTCGCCTGAGTCAAGAACCATTCTCTCTCTAAGCTGGTCATTGTCAATGCGCAGTGGCCTGGCTTGCGCATAAAGCAGGCCGTCCCACTCGCCATTCTGGTCTCCAGGCCCAAAAGGAATCTGGGGATTCCCCATCCAATCAACCTCTTTGAAAGGAATGTCCACATACGTGATCGCGCCTGTATACGCCATCCAAGACCAAGAAGGGACTGCATCCTGGGTTTGGAACGATATGCGGCAGAGCTTACCAGGGCTCTCGGCTCGCCAGAGGAGGGTTCTTTCTGGATAATTCCAATGGACACCGTAGTCAGCTCGTGATCCAAAAGTGTAAGCGAGCCGATTTTGTAGTCCTAGTATCGCCTTGGGGCGGTCACCGACGTTTGTAAGCTGAAGCTTGCTGTAGACCTCATATAGGTGCTGAATGAGCCGTATGCGTCCATCTTTATAGAATTCGAGGCCAGATGCGGGAAAATGAGCGTCGCCGATAAATCGTGAATGCGGGCTGCGGGAGAAGAATCAGCAACTGGCCATTGCACAAACGATAAATGAGGGACTAGATTGCGCTTCCGTGTCCTTACTTTTGTAGCGTGGCAAGAGTCTCACAGAATATGCCCTCACCACATTCCCAGTAGACCTGGGTTGACGTAAAGTAGATGGTGCGACGGGAAAGAGCTCGCTCTTGTAACACCCATCCCCTTGTGCTAAGGACACTCTTCTCGACATGTTCGTGGAAGTCGTCAATTGCTTCCGCAAGGTATAGAGGACCGCGAGACGTCCGAATGCTGACGCAAGCCCTCGGCTTTCGTTCCCCGAGGAATCCATCAAGGGAAGAAGTGGCAGAGCTTGCGGCAATGGTGCAGTACGCAGAGCTAAAGACTTGTTCCATCTTGGAAGCTTCAGATTTCCAGTCTCCTTCGTCCTCTTGAATGATACAAATGGAATCTATCCAAAGATACGGGACGCGCAGAGCACGTGTGACCCTGACTGCGTCTTGGAATGACTTGGGAAGAGACTTGTATGGAATGTCTTTCTTAAGGGCCTCCATATTGCTCTGGTACGTGCAAAACTTCTGCTCCTTCGTGAGTCTGCCCCAACAATGGCTTAGAGCGACATACTTTCCGCTGGTGCCATTGCTCGTTTCAACAAGGCGCAAACGACGAAGCCCAACCTTGATCACCCTCGTAGGCATCATGACACGTTCATCCGTGCCTTCTTTATGAGCTAGACAATTATGGGATTCATCGCACCGCTTGACCCATGCATTCAGAAGCTTAAATTGCTGGCGGCTACCAGCCTTTGGAAGAATGGGTAATCCAACTTGTGCATACGGCGGAGCAAACCCAGAAGCTAGGAAAGCGAATGTCAAAATCCATGTTAGCTCAGCGCTGGAACACCATGTACTGGGGTCGCCAACCTGGATCTGAGTAGATGGAGATGAGAGCGCGGTCATCAAACACATTGCGGAAGACGTGTGAAGGCTCATCGAGGACGTAGGATACCGGTTTTCCCGAGCTTAGCTTGACTTTTGCATGACAGACGCGCAAAAGGTGGCACCAGAAACAATCACTAGAGCCACAACCTACGTGGTTCGTGATAGATTGCAATATCGCAACTGGAGCCTCAGAGTCAAATATGCGATAAGATTGACAGGTTTCCGCCGCACGTTTTGGTGGCCTGAGCGTTGACCATCCTACTTTGCGTATAAAGGATTTCGCCCAATCGTTCTCTGCAGCATTTCGCCATCTATCATAAAGCCTACTAGAGCGCTGGCTTGTGTTAGTCGAACAGCATTCTTGGTACTTTAAATTGGTAAGGTGCCATAACATGGGTAGGACTCACAGGCTACACTGTGTTAGAAGCTCGAGACTTATGAGGTTTGGGATATTACAAACATTCTCCAAGTCCCGAGCGAGCCTTTGTTAGCAACCGCTGGAAAAATGATTGGCTTTTGGCTCTCTGGTTGCTCACGTACTAGATCGATGGAGTCAGTCAACAGTATACAGCATGCCGTTCCTCGGATATTCACGCAAAAAGCGTAGCTTACTTGGATTGAGAGGTTCTTGATGATGCCCTGGTCGACCGTTCCGCCGGATGCGGGTTCTCTGCGCGATGCCAGCCTCTCAAGATCAGAGCTATAGAGATACTTTGGGTCATCCGAAACTTTGTCCTGAATCTTCAGCAGCTCCTGGTGCAAGTCCTTGGAAGACTTCCGTCCATCTATCCTGACCAACATGCTTTTTTTAATGGTGGCGACCAAGTCACGGAAAGCCGACGGATGCCGAAGATCGGCCTTTAATCGTTTGATCCATCTTGAAACCGCCGGATGTCTATGTTGTTGGCCCAGCCAAAACGAATCCTTCCAGAACCTGCAGTTATTGGGGTCTTTGTTGAGGTCCTCGTAGAAGGCTTTGAGTCCGTTACCGCCGTAGAGAAGCCATATGAGGAACTCGAGAAAGACGCAGCCCAAGGACCATGTGTCATAGCGCTTCGTGGAGAGGATGGCCCTCCCTGTCTTTGGAAACACCTCCGGAGGTTCGTATGTCATGCTGCCGTGCCTGGTCGTTGTACTTTTGTTCCGGTTTCGAGTGTATTCTGCGTGAAATTTTGCAAGACCAACGTCAGCAATCACAAGTCTGCAGTCATTAAATGTCCCAGCGCCGTTGCCAAAACAGAGAATGTTGGACGGTTTGATGTCTCCGTGGCGAAACTTGCTGCTGTTGAGTTCGCTGATGCCGGCTGAGAGTCCGATCATCTGGGTGAAAGCCCATTTCGCTTGTGTCTCGTCCAGTCTCCCCTGGCCCTTTTGAAACAAATCCTCAAGATTGCCTCCGTCGGCCCATGGGAAAAGGAAGTACATCTGTGATCCCTTCTTGTATGTCGCGATGGCCTTGATCAAATGTCTGTTGTTCAGCTTGTTCATCATCTGCAATGTGTCCATCTCCCTTTTATAGAATTTCTCTCTTTCTGCTGGCCGGCCGTCCTGAAGCAGATACTTCAAAGCAACCTCGATTGGCCCGTCATCGCCGCGGTCGGTACTCCTAATTGACTGGAGCAACTTTAGCGGAATATTTCAAGACAAAGGCCACCGACAATGCGTACACTTGACCCCGTGCGATAATGCGCGGGATGGAGTTTAAGCCTCTGGACAAGACCAAAATGCCCTGCGCCTTCGCCATGGTTCACCGCAGGCATGAAAGGTAGGCGCTGTTCCTTGGAGAACTGGTAGATGAACTCAGTGTCATCGAAAACGGGACACAGGAATATCCATTGTTTTTGGCTGAATTCCGCAATTTTGCGAAGTCCCCAATTGGCGAAGCCCTCCAGAGGAACACGCGAAGTCGACGGAAGCTCCGGACGTAGACTGCACACTTCATGTCCCGTGGGAGCGCCTGAGGGGTTTTGGGTATAGCACACTGGAAGATGCTCGTCCTTGAAGCCGGCGGTTTGCAGTTCATCAATGAACTCGATTGTGTCCGTGTATAGGAGCGTGAGAAACACTTTCTTTGCAAATTTGACGACGTAATCCGCTGATTTCTCGGCATCCTCTGTAGACATGTCGAGCAGCTTCACTAACGTTGCGGCAACCTTGTCCTCCACGACGAGCGAGTCGGCCTCATTCTGTGGGAGGAAGAAGCTGCATTCTTTGGGGTTCGGTTCACCTCCATCTGGGTTGTTGACACAACGAAAGAATATGTCCTCAAAGGAAATAATTGCGGTGGAGTCGCCCATCTTTGTTCTCGTCCTCGGTGGTGGACACGAAGATTGACCTCGTCAATAAAATTCGGGTATTTTATCTGAAATTTGGCTCGGAACTCAAGCCCATGACGTGATTTATATCGCAAGCCAGCTGGTGTAGAAGAAGAAGGAAGAGGTTCTCCGGATTTTGGTATATTAATAATATTGCGTGTCGGGGATGAGGCTCCTTGCCGTCGCCACAGACATACCATGCAATGCCACGTATCGTTGCATCTAAGGGTCAGACATGGGGCACTGCTAAACGAATCAATAAGCTGTACTGATTTCAGCGGTCCAAGGCCCAACTACTACAGGATGGCTGCACTCCCATGAATTAACTACATTCGTCACTATCTCCTGGCATTACTGTGGGCGCAGGTCTTGTGGCGACCATACTTTACTGTACATACCTAGTCTGCCTTGCCGCCTTGACGAATCGCATCCCTGTCAACGGCAAGGCACCAATGCGCGCTTGATTGATTGCAAGGCCATAGCCGCTGATGAAGAAGCACCATGTTCAGCTGATATATGAGGCTCTTCGGCAGCCTGACTTGACGCTCCATCACCGGGAGTTGAGGATTCCGAGGCTACAGAGGCAACGACCTTCACTTCGAGGTGATGGAATCCTGCTCATGGAAGCCCACCTACAAACTCCATGCTTTTCCTTTCACTTTTTACAATTTCCCAGCCGACGGAAGGCCTCGGGAGGTTAGTGGCTTGATATGAGCCGAGTCAAGTATAGCTTCATTTGCCTGATGGTGTTGAACGGAGGACCGCGACTATCCTCCAGCGCCATTGTAAGTCATGGGGGGAAAGGAGGCGTCTGGACGCCTTGACGCCTTGACGCCTTCTCAGTGTAGTCGCCTCAGAGGACAACAACTATATCTACCTTTAGATACTTGCAGCTACTTGCTCCCAAATGCAAACCTTGACATATCGTAGGGCAGTTGAAGTTATCGCAGGCTTTGAAGCGTATACGCGGCCTATTTATGCTGCACAAGGTAGCTTAGCGAATAGTGTAACAATGCCCACATTGTCGAAGAACTCATCAACGTCCACCTTTGAGGTAACACCGATTCAAATGCTATTCCTCATCCATAGGCTGATTACCTTTTCGTACGACAAACAGGAACATGCGCTCCTCACAGAGCCACCAATTATGCCGACTTCGCAATCTGAACCACCGAACGATATGAACGAGCCATGGAAGGTGAAAGCGGGCAAGCAGCTTCGTTCAAAGCTGATACCTGAAAGTGGAGATGCAGGACACAAGCAATTTCTCCCGCTGGGCGACCTGGACTCCATCTTAACCCGCCAGTCAATAGCCAGCATATTAGGGGAATTACCCGATTGTGGCAGTGAGATGGCAGAAGCCATGTGCTCAGAGATACGGGGAGAGGGGTGCGAACCAAGTCTCAAAATACTCGCAACCCTCATCATGATAGAGAGGGTCGAGTATATTATCGTATTCCTCGAGCTCGGCATACGGGACGACAAGTTGCCATTGGCGCTCGATCATCAGGCCGAGATTTTCCGGAACTGGAGCGCGCACGAGATCGAGACCTTCTGCGAGAAACAGTACTTGGTAATTGCACCTGTGTTTGACTTCAAGGCAATAAAGCATGTCGAATGGAAGAAGAACTTTCGCATGCCCTTCTTAGAAAAGCTGGAGTGGAAAAGGAGCGGAGCGCATGGGGAAATCGCCCAGATCAGGATACATCCCGACCATCAAGTCTTGGAAAACGATTCGGTAAGACCCCGATGACTTCAAAGTAGCCGAATAACCTCTTATGACATACAGAATCTCAGTTCTAAAACCCGTCGGTTGGCTTTGAAGAGATTCAAAGTTCAAGTCCAGTATCATGATTTTAAGCAAGAAAGAGATGCCCTGATACGATTTCGCAGTGCAGAAAATGAACACAAGAATCTTATCAAATTGCTACTATCGTATAGCAGAGGTGGCAAACACTACCTCGTCTTTCCGTGGGCACAGGGAAATCTCGTGGAGTTCTGGAAGAATACTTTCAACAATCCCAAGTCAGGACGCCATTCGATGTGGCTCATTCAACAATGCTTCGATATCTCGGATGCGTTGACCAAAGTCCATGGTAGCACTGAGCAATGGTCAGAAGAAGCACGGGCGGGAACGTTAGGCCGACATGGAGACATCAAACCCGAGAACATTCTCTACTTTGGCGAACCTGACTCTGGTCAATGTTACTTGGTTGTTGCAGACTTCACCCTGATGCGCTTTCACTCCACGGATACTGTTCACTACACCGACGCAAACCGGGTGGACTTTTCGAGAACATATCGGCCCCCCGAGGTCATGCAGGCATCAAAGGTACGCATCGATCAGAGCTACGACGTATGGACTCTAGGATGTGTCTACTTGGAATTCGTCACATGGTATCTCATCGGTTACCGTGCAATTCGCGAGGAAAACTTGGGCTCTCCGACTGGGGAATTGTTGGATAATTTCCAAGCAATGAGGAAACGAGAGGAAGGCAATTATGAGGTCTCAGATGATAAGTTCTTCTACTATTATGCTGGATATCCCAGGGTCAAACAATCTGTCAGACAGGTGAGCTCAGTTAACTCTACTTTTTGAAAATCTAACTGAACCCCAGTAGTGGATCAGGATGCTACACCGAAACGAACATTGCTCAGATGCTATGCATGATTTCCTTTCGCTCATCGAGAATCATATGTTGGTTCCACTGCCGAGCAAGCGCTATGCAATGAGTCAAGTGAGGGATGCGTTGGGCAGGATTGCGACGAAATGCCAAACGGATAATGACTATTGCTACAAGGGCAGCCCGGAACGATCTCTTGGTGACAAATTCTCTGATTTGTTTTCACTGGCCAGGTATAGTCGTGTCTGACATATTGTACCGAAGCAGTGGGTGATTTGCTGACAACCCTCCACGGTTTTAGGAGCTATCTGTGTCTTTGCGGCTGGCGTCTACGGGTTCGAGCTCTGACTCCTCTGAGGCAGAATCTCGTTCATGGAGTGTTGGCCGACGAATATCGCTCTGTGCCTAACATGGAGCCTGACGGGACAGCCCGGAAATAAGCAGTTCAATCGTGTGATACTGCGGGATTATGATGGATGTCCCACGCAGTTCAGGCTTATTAGGATTTAGGACAAGGCAGCAGCCTGGCACTTGGCGAAACATTAGTCGCAACAGATCTGTCTTTCTCAGACATCAATATCAGTAGCTTGATTCTATATACGTGCACGATCCGATCGCGATTGTCACTATCCATGCTAATGTGCGAACCTAAAGTCCAGCCGCGCACTGCCTCGCACCTTTGTATTCGCAGTGTATGCCCTCTTCTCGTCCTCAGTCAATGCATTCCACACCTTGTCGCGCTGCTTGTTGCGCCAAATGTAATAGACCTTGGTAAGAAGGAAAAGAACGATTGAGAGCACGTTGATGATGAAGAGGTTGAAGTTGCCCCGATGATAGAGCGGGGCATCATCGTCCACGTAGATATATGCAGAGACGACGCTACCGAGTTGAACACACATCTGAAAAGAACAACAGTAAGCAAATGAACTTTAAAGGTCATAGAGCAGACCACTTACGTTATATATCGCCGCGGACACTGAACGAGTGCCGACGTTGTTGGAGTTTTTCGACGTCCAGCCAACCAGAATGGCATCTATAAGCTTGTGAGAAGACGACATTGCAGGCGTATGCGATAGGGTTAACACATACGGCAGTATGGATAGGATGTCAGGACAGTGACGAGTGCGTAGGTGCCCCATTGATCGACTATGACACCAGGCCACCATCGGAGAGCAATCACACAAGGAAGTGTCCAGAGGACTTGTATCATGGACACCAAGGTCCTCTCGTTCAGCCATTCCGAAAGTCGAGTAATGAGAACGAGGTTTATGATGTGGAAGACATTCTAGAGCGTCTGTTAGTGACCATTGGCAATCAGGTGCTTCGGGAAAGCTTACAGATGGGATTGTCAGCAAATTTGTGGTGAATGGATCGAACCCAATCTTCCTCAGGGTAAGTGTAATGTAGGTAGCCGGAGGACTGGAAGGGATGTAGATGACCAAGCCGAGGATGTAGAGCGGCCAGAGGTCGAAGTCTTTCAGTGTCTCCCATAGGCGCTTCGGCGTAATGGCCTGTCGGTTGTGCATGTCACCCTTGGAAGGGTCGTCTCTCAATACTCTGTTAACGACGATGGCTACCTCGCGGTCTGTGAACCATCCCTTGGGGCGAAACCAGGTCTTGGTCTGCACGGCAGAGGCAGGCATGAGGAAAAAGGAAGCGAGGCCGACGACGAGGGTGATTAAGCCTTCGACGAGGAACAACCACCGCCAACCTGCCCAACCGTGGACACCACGCAGGTGGAGCAAGGCAAACGCGAGAAGCGAGGTGACTATGCCAGTGACTGAGAGGGATGTCCAGAAGTAGCTCAGTCGGACGGGCAGCTCCCGAGACGTGTAAAAGTAGGACAGCCAAAGAACAATGTCTGGAATAAAGCCACCCTAGAGACCCGTCAGCTTTCGTGTAGAAGCCATGCTGTGATTAGAGATGGACCAACCTCCAGGAGACCCAGAAGACTGCGTGTACAGAGAAAGCTTGTGCGGCCAGTCAATGCACACTGCGATACGGCAACAACAGACCATAGAACCATCTGTACCGGGATCCATCGATCGGGGCCGACCATTTTCGAGACAAGCTGAGAGGGAAGTTCGGCAACGAGGAATGATATTCTAAACACGCTGTTTCCGTAGTTGTAGTCTATCACCATGTCAGTAAGTGCTTCATGTCGGACTTGTGACAGATAACTACCATTGGTGGTGAGGCCCAAGTCATCAAGCATGTTATCAGACACAGCCTGTGCAAGGTTTCCGCGATCAACTTGAAGGCCAAAGAACATGACGCACTATAAGTTGTGACAATGCCCGTTAGCAAAGGTGACAACAGCCATGAGCCAGGATGTGACTTACAGCCCACAGACACACCCGCCAATCTAGCTTCCTGACGAGGCGTTTCTCTTCCTCCTCGGTCCATGTTAATGTTGGATCAAAGACGTGCCGACACTCGTATTGTGACTTTTCGTAGACTTCAGTCCAATGCTGGGCGACGGCTGAGTCTCGAAATGGGTTCTTCTCCTCATTGTATCCGCCTTCTTCGGATCCCGAGTGCTCCCTCAGGTGCTCTCTGTCGCTAGACGCAGAGTCATGTATACTGCTCGGCAGCTCCTCCGTGGTGACGGAGATGTTGGTCGCTTTGCTGTCTGAAGCCATTGTTGAAGGCAGTCAAGGACCATTGAAACAAATGAGGCGCCTCTTCCCAAGCTGCCCTCTCCCAGCAGGTGCAAAAGGCGAGATGAGTCTCTTATTGGTGTTGTACGCCACAGGATAGTCAATTCCAGTACCGGAGCATCACACCTTTATGTCGGTTGAGCATCCTTGATGTCCTCAATTATAGACTATGATTGCGTGCTGCAGCGACAAGGCCGATGGCACCTTATCTCTGCTCAACGCCTTCCAAGTCGCGGCCGTCTGCATCTCCCCGCAGTTTGCTGAATGTGAAGGCGCATTGCGCCATAGATTGGGGATGATCATGAACCCGAATCCGCCGTGCGGGAGAGGCAAACGTGGGGGCAGTATCACAACCGAGGATGGTACGGTATCTGGCTTGCGAAACTCATGTTCAATAAGGCGTTTTCTTGGTGGCAGTCTACGATTCACTCATCACAAGTAGATGATTACATACTGATCCTTCATAAATAGTTGACCATCGGAAAGATTGCGGGGGTAGCCTCGATATGCCGAGTCGGCCTTCGGGTACTCTGTATGTCCCATAGGTAGATATATAGACATTGCAACAGAATATCAAGATCGCAGGAGAGTACCAAGAGAAGAACGTCACAAGGCTATCCGGTCGTGTAATTATTGAATGTGTTCCCTGTTGGGCGACATCCAATACTCTCGGCTTGCCTTTGCGAGAAACCGGGTTCGAATGTCGTGATATGACGCCATACACGCACCTTAGGATTGACGCGGTGTTGATAGGCTTATGGTGTTGTATTAGAAATGCTATCCTCTGGTTCGGCGAGCAGCCGAAACGATATGCCAGAGAAAGGACCGACTCTCCGCATCTTTTTATCTGATATTCGATGAGCTATTCGTTATATAGATACCTCTGCTGTGCGGGCTGGGCAACTAATGCGCCATGTCCCTCATCACAAGCTCACTGAGGATGGCAGATACCAATGGCCAACTTGACCAGACCAAGATCTATACCGGTTTGGTTCTACGATGTCTGGAGACATATTACTGCCATTTAGGCGAAAGCTATTGGGATGAGATTGCTTGTATACCGAGGAGAAGTGAGGTTGTGTGAGCGGTTGCTCGATCCAGCCTAATTGGATCCTGCCTACCCTGCGAGAGAGGCAATTGTTTGAGGACATATCGAGGCAAAAGATCCCACAACGAGCTTCACATAAAGTTGTACGGTAGAAGCCTCATTTCATCTTCCAGCAATAAAGAGTAGAGATTTAAATGTCGTGAAGGGCTTCACGGTCGAATAAACTGACAAGTCAAGTCTATCCGCGGTCATCTTATATCGACAGGTCTCACGATGCCTAATCTCATGAGAACTTTTGGGTTTCACAGGTCGGCCCAGAGTGAACGCAAAGGAAATTTTTTTTCATTCATGCTCTCGTTTGACCGGTCATGTTCCTTCAGTAAGCATTTATTGCAGTTGGTCTAACACTGGGCACGCCTCACCTCGGATGCATTGTCATAAGTAGCAGACAGCAATCACAATTAGCCTGTTTTGACGGATCATATGCGAAAACCAATAGCTAGACAATATCAATGCGCAACTGCTAGCCAATGTGTTTTCGACACCATTTCTATATGTATCTCATAAGTAGCCCCCCAGAGACCGCTTTATACCTAGTAATCTGCTGGGTTATGAAGGGACGTCAATGCATGAACTGAGATGAAACGAGGACATCGAGAGCTCCATTCACGCGCGACCGAGTAGGCAGCGGTTCAATTCAGGCTACAACACTGGATACCCTCTGGAGAAGAAATCCTCGTGATCATACTGCTTCTTCAATACCCTCAGCTTCTCCAGAGTCTCTTTGCCAAACGTAGCTTCCAAGTCGGTATCAATCGGCGGAATCAAGTTCTCATAGGCGGCACCGACATAGCAATCGCCCGTGGCCTTGAGCTCCTCCAACACGCGCGCACACGCTTCCGCCACGAGCGCATCTTTCTCCGGTGTCCTCGGCAGCTCCGCGTGACGAGCAGAGATGGGAAAGATTCTGTGACGGTACCGGAGCGGGAAACAGGCCGTCGGATCTGGCTTGGTGGCCTTTCCGTGAATGAAATGGCAGGGAAAGCCCATGTAAAAGTTCGGATCTTTCCAGTTGTTAATGATGACTTGCGCGATCTTGTTGGTCATGCCTTTGGCGATGACTCCGCGGGTTTGGAAAGATGCTGGCTGAATGGTCATCTCTGACAGTATGTAGGAGGCAAAGTCGGCTTGATGGTAGCTTGTCAGTAAGTCCTACCACAGGATCTGTATGTCTTGGGACATGGAACCTACACTCTGAAATCCGCTGCACAACTGCTCCGGGCAACGACTTCATCATCTGAAAGTACTCCCAACCTTTTTGGAGATCATCGCCTTCCTTTGCGCACCAGGCAAAGAAGATGATCATTTGCGGTTTGGTCAGCGTCGGATTCCGAAAGTAGAGTTCGCCTGCTATCTCGTCCGGAAGATTTGGCTCAATATCGTTGGCCCATCGATCCAAGGCCGCCGGCCAATCTTCCTTTTGTATCTCTAGTGTGCCAACGAGAAGTCTTGGTGCTGGATAGATCTTGATGGTGAGCTGCGTGACAACACCCCAGATGCCATTTCCGGCTCCCCTCAATGCCCAGAACAAATCGGGGTGGTGACTCTCATCGACGTCGACCACGGATCCATCAGCGAGGACAAGACGGACGCCGAGAATGTGGTCGACGCCAAGGCCGTATGACGAAGAATAAAGACCGTAGCCTCCCGCCAAAGACCATCCGGCATAGCCAAGCCTGGGATGCCATCCAATGGGTGTGAACAGCCCTTGTTTCGAGAGCGCGACCGCCAAGTCACCTCCAATGGTGCCACCGCCAATGTTCGCAGACGCCCTGTCATGAGATACCTTGACAGAGCACATGCTGCGCATGTCGATGATGATGCCCTTGTCAACATCTCGGTAATTTCGCGCCGACATTTCGGAGCCTCCTGAGCGGATACCCAGCGGTATGCCTGTGGTCCGGGCTATCTTGACTGTGGCTTGGACATGGCTCTCTTCGAGGGGACGAACGACGACGCGTGGTAAAGTGGATATTGATAGGTTAAATGCAGAACCTATCATCTCATAGACTGGATCTGATTTTGTGTAGATGATATGAGGGAACTGGTCATATAGCCGCAGAAGCTCAGGTATTTCTCTTGCGACGTCATCTCGTCTGAGGGATGCGGGAGGGACATCTGTGCTCGGGAGTTTGGTCGGCTGGAAAGTCATATTGATTATGGCCAAGGATGTGATGTATAGAGAAAAAGTTGATCTTGACACTTATTTACAGGCGAAAA
Source organism: Trichoderma parareesei (assembly GCA_001050175.1). NCBI lineage: Eukaryota > Fungi > Ascomycota > Sordariomycetes > Hypocreales > Hypocreaceae > Trichoderma > Trichoderma parareesei. Next base: position 155,225 of record LFMI01000206.1, on the reverse strand, counting down.
ATCGGTAGGAGGGTGATCAAAACGATGAGATCAGACAAGCAGAGGCGGTGGTGTTTATATAGCAGCTCCGGCTAAGCTCACAGACAGCATGTTTAAATTTTCCAGGCTTCGCGAACATGATCAGTCGTAATCAATGTATCCGACGAAAGATGGTGGCTTGAAGCTGTCAGCGACTTGACAAATAATGAAGGCCGATGAGGGCAGAATAAGAGGATATGTTCCAAAAGTGAGAAATAAGTGCGAGGCTTTCTCGGAAAGAAACTCAAGCTGTGAGATGATCTGTGCGACGTAATCCATTAGCAAGGCTTCTAGCAAGGCTGAGGAAGATGACAGCTTTTCGCCGCAAACTCTACCGGAGATATGATCGGAAATGTGAGATCCGAGATTGAACGGGAATGAACCTTGGCTCCAGAAGAACGAGCCTTGGTTAGATGAAGGTGAGCCTTGGTAGAGGCTGTTGATGTCTGGCTGATAAAGTGGAGTAGTATTCCATTCATTCTATATGACATCACCCAATTGTCTATTCTATCTATTAATGCAAGCGAGAAGTGAATCGTTTGAGTCTGACCAGGTTTCCCATGCATAAACCTGCGTCGTCTCATCTCATGTCTTGGAATCTCAGTCCATCTTTCTCATTCACCTTGTCTTATTTCATTCCATCTCAATCTCATTCAATTTCTGTCCCATTCACCCCATCATTTCGTTCGTTGCTCCGACTTGCCTTCGTCCCATTCACAACTCAAGATTGGGATAACAGAGAATGAATGAGCACTCAATCGTCTCAAATGGTTAATCTCATCATGCCACCTCGGTGACACCGCCCTCTTTCGTGATACCGGCGTCCTTGGCTGCACGCTTTTTCAAGCTCTTCCACTCAACAAATACGCTTCCAAAGATTGTTGCAGACGACAGTGCTGCCACGAGATAAAAGACTGGCATGATGGAATCGTTGTAGTCCCACAGCAGCGTCTTGAGATCATCTGCGGGAACGAGATTCTTCAGGTCGGTCGCACCCGCAGTAACAACCTTGCTTGGATCGATACTGGAGATGTTTGACACCTTCTTGACCAAAGTGCTGAGAAAGACGCTCTGTGCGACCGGCAGGAAGATGGCCGACCCAAGGAATCGAGTGAACATGACGAGGGCAGATCCAGTGGCAATGTCCGACCTGTCGAGAACGGTCTGGACAACGTTCAACGCCTGCTGCGCTCCAAAGCCGAGGCCGAGGCCAAATAGAAACTGATACGCAATCCACTTCGAGTGTCCCGTTCCCGGCTCAAGCATTGACAAGAGTCCACCGCCAATGGCTGCCAAGGTCGTGCTGAGATAGAAGAATGGAGTGTAGTAGCCGATTCTGGAGATGATGACGCCGGAGGACAGTGAGCCGACGACTGTCGCAAGAACCATGGGGAGCAGCGAGATGCCGGAGTCGATGGCGCTGACTCCCTTGATGGCCTGGAACCAGATGGGAAGATAGTACATGGCGACCATCATGCTACCTCCGTTGAAGAAGCCGAACCAGACCACTGCCGCAATGCTGCGCTGCTTCATGATGCGAGGCGGAAGAGTAGCCTCTTCTCCCTTCCACACCTGGATGCCGATGAAGATGAGAACAAAGACTCCGCAGAGGACCAGGAGGACGATGATCCGGGCGCTGTCCCAGGGATACTCGGTGCCTCCCCACTGAAGGGCCAGGACCAAGCACACGATGCCCGGGAAGAAGGCGAGGTTGCCGATGGGGTCGAGCTGCTGGATCTTGGCCAGCCATCCCTCTGCTGCTGGGTCGAGCTTTTGGTTGGGCAGATGCAGGATGAGGAAGGTTACGATCAGGGAGACACCCCCTATCGGCAGGTTGATGTAGAAGCACCATCGCCACGTCACTTTATCCGTGAATGTCCCTCCAATGATGGGGCCAATGACGGATGCGACCGCAAAGACGGCTCCGAAGAAGCCCTGATACAGCGGTCGCTGCTGCAGCGGAATGATGTTGAACATGATGACCATGAGTCCAGAGAACATGCCCGACGATCCCAATCCCGCAATCGCGCGGCCGACGATGAAGGCATCTGAGCTCGGGGCCGCGCCGCAAATCGCCGAGCCGACTTCGAATAGGATGATGCCGGAGAGAAAGACGGGCTTTGCTGGGTAGAACTTGTAGACCTTTCCCATCATGAGCTGGAAGCTGCACATGGTAAGGAGGTAGGCGGTGCCATACCAGCCGACGTCGTTGAGGGAGTTGAACTCGTCTGTGATGCGAGGGATGGCGGTTGCGAGAATGTTTTGGTCCTGTACGGCCGGCTTGTTAACATGTTGACCCTTTTTTTTGGGGGGTGGTATAAGCTGAGGCTTTGTTAGTCGAGCTGTTGTTGGCTTACCAGTGTTACAAGGAAGATTGCCATGTAGAGGGCCAGCATGATGAGGATTCGCTTCTGATTGGATGGATATTGATGAGGCGCTTCCGCCTTGGCTGTGCTGGAGTCTGTCATGGCCGTAGGAGACTTTTCCTCGCCTTCTGATATCGAGTTCGCCATGATGAGCCGAGAACTACAGCAGCTTGAAAGAATAATAATCTCGAGATACACGTATCTGTATCTGCAAGTGATATATACTCCTGAGGAATTTCAGAATTGTTGATCTCAATGACTCTTCGTGTAGTCTCTTATATCATGCAACGCTAGAACCGATTCGCGGCTCGGGGCCGAAAATGCAAATTTTCTCCTCCGATCC